>PVLC010008885.1:30694-56479 GCA_004027655.1 Graphiurus murinus
TCTAGCAACCCATCTTCCACTAGCAATCCACAATCTTTCTTCCCAGGACTTCCCCAGCAACCCGGCCAACCTCTTCTCAACCGCTTCTTCTTCCCAACCAATTCCTCCCAGAACTTCCCAGCAACTTTCCAGCCCAGCAACTTCCCAACCAGCCTTTCCCCAGCAGCTTTTAGCAGCGCTCTCTTTAGCCGCGCTCTCTTAGCCGTGCTTCCTCTATTAGCCCTGCGTTCTCTCTATGCGAGAGGTGGAGGCTCTTATAGCTGCACCGGGCCTAAGCCACGAGGTGTCTCGTACAGCTCTCACCTGGCTGGCCACGGGTCGGGTGTGCTGGTGCATGCGCTCTGGCGTGGCACAGCTTTGGGATGTAATCCACCTGTAGCTGCTTCTGGCACTTTACCAGGCGCCATCTAGAGGCAAGGTCCAGCTGGCCAGGCTAGGCCCCCGACAGGAAAAGCATCAAAGTAGGTAACCCTCAAAGCCAGAGGAATCAATACTGCCCTGCTAGCTGGGCATGGTGCTCACACTTGTAATCTCAGTACTTGGGAGGCTAAGACAGGAAGATCACAGGTTCGAGGCCAACCTCAGCAATTTAAGACCCTCAGTAAGTTAATACCCTGTTTCAAAATAAAATTTAAAAAGGCCGGAGATATAGTTCAATGATAGAACGCCCCTGGGTTCAATCTCCAGTACCCAAAGAAAAAAACTAGTATGAAGGGACTTCTGTCAAGTTTCAGGATCCCAAACTGCTCCCATCTTCTCCAGGTGGTTTGTAAACTGGGCTAAAGCCAGACATGTGACTTCTTATCGGGACAGAAATTCCAGAGATTCCTATCTGCTGTTTGTTTCTGATATCTCAGAGGTCACAAGTAATTACTCATTACTGAGTTCTGTTGATTCTGTCATGGAAATTCCCCTCTCTTTTTCCCTTCATCTACCCCTCCCCCTTCCTCTCACTGCAGACCTAGTGGTCTCACTTGAACCCCCATATACTCCTCCCTTGGGTTTTGACACTATTTGATAGCTTTTTCTCCTAGTCAGTTTTACTTTCAGAACTTGTTAAAGCCGATCTCATTCAACTCTCCTCTTTTAACTAAGTGCATACTCTTTGCTAGGTGTGGTAGCATGCACTGTGCTCCCAGTACTTGGGAGACTGAGACGGGAAGATCATAGGTGCAAGGCCAGCAGGGCAAGGTAAGTTAGTTAAGACCTGGTTTCAAAAATAAAAAGGGCTGGGGGTTTATCTCAGAGGCAAAATGCCTCTGAGTTCAAGCCAGACATGATGGCGCAGGCTTGTAATCCCAATATTTGGGAGGCCGAGATAGGAGGATTGCACACTGGCGGCCAGCCTCGGCTACTTAGGCCCTCCTCAACTTAGTGAGACTCTGATTGAAAATAGAGTAAAAATTCGGGCTGGGGGTATAGCTTGAAGGCAGAATGCTTCTGGGTTCAATCCCCAGTACCACAAAAAGGAAAAAAAAAATGCCTCTGGGTCCAGTCCTCAGCAACTCACTATCTCTCTCCCTCCCTCTGTCCCTCCCTCCCTGTCTGTCCTTCTGTCCCTCCCTCCCTTCCTCTGTCCCTCCCTCATTTCCTCTCTCTACCTCCCTCTCTCTCTCTCAGCTCCAGCATTGGATACCTTCCTTGACTTGGCCCCCAGTGACCTTCCTAGCATTCCAAGTACACAGCTCGCTGTGGCAGACATACCTCCCCTGGGACTTGGTGCCTGCAGTTCCCTCTTCCTCCCTGATGACTCACAGATGCTCTGGCTTCACATCCAAGTTCCCTTATGCTATATGCCAGGCCATGTGCCACAGCCTCCAGGAACATGGCTCTTCCTTCCCTCCCCAGCCTTATCTGGCCATGACATTTCCAACCTTAAGTTACGATTGATTGTGACCACATTTTATTTCTTCGGGAATGTCTGGCCAGAGACTGTTAATGTTTTGTGACTCTGGCCTACCCAGGATAAGCACACAGTTCACATTTGTTGAGTGACTAGATACATGATTAAATTTTAGTTGTTTTAGTCAATAAAATGTCAATGTACATTAAAACACCTTTAGGCATTTTATTAGATGGTCATGTTTTTACAGTATGTTTGGAAATTTCTGTGGATTCTGAATTGATATAAATTGGACAATATGAATGCAGGCATTCAAGATAACATAGAGTAGTGTAACAACTTTTTCTCTGGACATAAAGCCTTTCAAGATATTTCTCTTTTAGAAGACCAAGAAAGCAAGCTCTAGAGACTGAAAAAACAGATTGCTAAGATAACTCAGTTTTTCCATAGATTTAGATTGGTAGCACTTGTAAAATAAAAAATTTAGACATAAAACTAGAACTGGGTAACTTTGTTTATAGAGAAGATTAACATGTTTAAAGTGCAAAGAACAGGCTTGGAAAAATATTTACAGGATATGTAATGGAACATAAGATTAATATTCCTCATACATGAGTTTCTACAAATCAATAAGGGAAAATGACAAGAATGGATTAAGACTTCTGTTATCTATTGCTGTTGGGAAAACTAAAATGTAGTAGCTTGAATATCACTTCTTGTGATTTTGCAGGCTGGGACTCAACTGCGCGGTTCTTTATGTTGTGTCCACCGGGACTTGGTGATGAAGATGGCTTCTTAGATGTTTGGGGCTTTACCTAGGGTGACAGGAACAACCAGACATCCTTCTCTATGTAGTCTTTCCTGGGAAGCTGAACCTCTATGGTGGCTTAGGGTTTTGAAAGTGAGCTTTGCAAAGGGAATGTCCCGCTGTGCAGGTGCTTGTCAAGCCTCTGCGTGGACACTGATTGCTAATTCTCTAGGGGTTAGAGCAGCTCATATGACCAAGCCCAGACCAGTGTGGAATATGAGAGCATGAATCTGAGATGGGATTCCCTGAAAACCTCCAGGTTAACTGTCTACCACGGATGTGACTAGGCAGTATATTGAAGACATAGGAATGACCGATAACCATGAAAAATAACATTCATTCGTAGTCGCATTAATGCAAATACAAATGAGAGGCTATTTTTATTAGGAAGTTGATAAATTTTCAGTATCCAGTAATATCCAGCATTGACAAGCTTATGGGAGAATTTCATATATCAAGGGAATGTAAGTTAGTGTGCCCTTTTTAAAGGGTTACTTATGCATATAAAAACATAAAATGCATGGCCCAGCAAGTTTCACTTGTGCATATAAAGTATTCCTACAAGTTCCTCAGAATGTGTTAGGTAGGGATTTCATACATCATTTGTAATGGCAATAAGCTAGAACATAAGTCTATCAGTAAGGGAATGGAAAAATTATGATAAATTTATATTATGGGTTATTAAGCCACTTAAATCTGTATATGCTGATAGAGTGAATTCCAAATATTTTGAGTGGAAAAATACGCATGTATTTCACCATTTCATGAAAACAAAAATTGTGTGCATATATACACCTACATAGAGAAAGCGGTCTAGAGGGAGAAGGGGAATTGGGTGGGAGTACATTTTTACTTTTTCCGCGTGTGTACTTCGGAGTATTTAAGCTCTTTTTTAGTGAGCGTGTGCTGCTCTCCTGGCAGAGAAACATTTGGAGACCTCTTTAAGAGTGTGTGCACGTATGAATGCGCTCAAATACAGATCCATGAAGCATAAGATACAGCACAGTCCAAGAGGATCTGGGAGGAAGTCTTTTGCATTCCTGGGGATCTGCTGTTTGTGACTCTTCCTCTCTGTTCTCCTTAGCTCCTTCTGGCTATTCTCTTCTGGGAAAATGTGTGTCCCTAGTAATTTCTGTAGTAAAAAGGCATTTATTATTTAAGCCTTTAAAATTTCATTAGTCTTATTAATATAAAGCATCATAAACTTTATTTTTTCAATGGAACTAAAGACTGCTTAGAAAATGGTGACTCAGTAAAGTACTTGATGCCCAGTTAGGTGCTCAATTTGTTATAAGCTACACAGAACATTCTCTAACACAGAAGTGGGTACAAATCAAACCCAGGGTTTCTTCCTGGAAGGTATATTGAAAAACTAGGCCCTTTAATACTCAGATGAACTTTGGTAAGTTAGAAGTCGCATTTGCTTTACGCATCTCCTCCTGCTTCCAGGACAAATGACTGTTACAGGTTTCCCTTTCCCTCTTCTCATCTCCTCAGTAAGGTGGAAAACAGTATTCACTTCTCATTTTGTACTATGAAGCTCTTTGAAGCCACATCAATGGAAAAGAAACCTGGAAGATAAAAAGGTGTTCTCAAAGATAAATATTTGCATGATCTCACTCATGCAGAATCTAAAATACCTGAACCCAGAAGGAAAAAATAAAGAGGAGGTTGCTAGGGGGGAAGACAGACACTGGGAACCTGAAAACTGTGTCCGTGTTATAATTTTCAGGTTCCCACATATTGGTTTAATTTATTTTGCAGTACTGGGGATGGAACTCGGGGGCGTTCTACCTCTGAGCTACATCCCGAACCCTATTTTTTATTCTGTTTTGAAACAGGGTCTCACTAAATTGCAGAAAGCCTCACTAAGTAGCTGAGACTGGAGGTCAACCTGTAATCCTCCTGTTTCAGCCTCTCAAGTACTGGGTTTACAAGCATGCACCACCACTCCTGGCTCCACATACTGTTTTTTTTTTTTTTTTTTTTTTTTTTTTTTTTTTTTTTGCGGTACTGGGGATTGAACTCAGGGGCATTCTACCTCCGAGCTATACCCCCAGTCCTATTTTGTATTCTTTATTTTGAAACCGAGTCTCACTAAGTTGTGGAGTGCCTCACTAGGTAGCTGAGGCTGACCGCGAACCCGGATCCTCCGGTCTCAGCCTCCCGAATGCTGGGATTACAAGCATGCGCCACCACGCCTGGCTGGCTCCACATACTGGTTTTTTATTAAAAAAAAAAAAAAAACAGTTCATGTGATATCCAGTCTTTATCTTAACCACCATCATGTTTTCCTAAGATAAGTCGCCTGGCCAATCAGAAAATCATGTGTATATGCTCAAAATGAGTCCTTTTTACATCTTAAAATATTATAACTAGATAACAATTTAGTTTCTCTTCCTAGGTGGAAAAAAAGACAAATATTTCAATATTGCAGCTTTCACTTACAACTGTTTTCCTAAATGATGTCTGGTTCCAGATTGTTCAGTGGAGTTTCTGTGGGTGTCGCAGACGGTTCATCTGCGTCAGATCCATGAGAGATCATTTGTTTAGAATTCTCAGCCCCCCACCAGTCGAGAGCAGGGCTCTGGGTTCTGCCTGTTAACCAGCTGCCCGGGTAATTTGAGTTTAGAGTGAAGTATGGAGCCGTCAGGATTCAACTGGAACCATCTGGGATTTACCGAGGTGATTCCTAGCTATGTTTGTTCCCTTGATCCTTAATTTTTTAAAGATCAAGGAAGGGAGGCCACTTAAGGGTGGGCTGGGTTCCTTGGGATCTTCAAAGCATCAGGTTTTCTCCTTAGTAGGGTTTGAGAGCTCAGTAGAAAGGAGGAAACCAAACATGGCCGCCAGGAAAGGAACGTACCGAGAGAGTGTCTTGAGGTTCAGTTACTCAAGGGCCTTCACAGTGGCCCTTGGGCTAGGAGGGGGCTAAATGGGGGGCCACACCCCACAGGCCCTGGAGGCAAGTGCTTTCTTGAACTGTCTTGACCCAGCACATTCTAAAGCAATGCTACTTAGTACTATTACATGAATTCTTTAAAATTGTGCAGGCCTCTATTAGTCTATTTCTTTTTTCAGATGAGTAGGAGGTGGTTGAGTAATATGGGTGACTATTAGCCCTATTAACCCAGCAGTACTTCTTGATCCTTTAAAGTATTTTTAAATGTTCGTGTGTGTGTGTGTGTGTGTGTGTGTGTGTGTGTGTTGCTAAGGATGGAACTCAGGGGGCATTGTACCTCCAAAGTTACACCCTCAGCCCTTTTTAGTTCTTTATTTTGAAATGGTCTCACTAAGTTGCAGAGGCTGGCCTTGAACCTGCTACTCTTCTGTCTTCAACAGTGTTTTTGAGCTAAGACCAGAGGATCTCGGGTTTGAAGCCAGCCTCAACAATTTAGTGAGACCCTGTTTCAAAACAAAGTGCTAGGGGTCTAGCTCAGAGACCGCTCCTAGATTCAATTTCCAGCATCCAAAAACAAAACCCTACTATCTCTAGTTTATGTAATCCTTCATCCCCATGCGACTTGAGGCTTCTAAGAAACAGAATTCTTCTGTATTAAAAGACTTTTAAGAATGGACACCAAGAAAAGCTAGACGTGGAGGCACACACCTGTAATTCCAGTACTTGGGAGGCTTACACAGGAGAATCGCAGGTTCGTTGCCAGCCTCGGCAGCTTAGAAAAGTTTTCTGCAACTTAGACCCTGTTTCAAAATTCAGAGTAGGGCTGGGGATGCAGCTCAGAGGAAGAATGCCCTGGGGTTCAAAATAATAATGAGGAGGGGGGGACACCAAGGACCAAATTCTGCTTCTAAGAGAATTGGACCCAGGAGTTCAGCACCATGTCCTCCCAATCCAGATTAACACATCAACTGAAATAGCCACTAAGCTGGCGACCCTCTCTAAAAAGGCGGTGAGCGTATTTGCAATGCTTGTTCCTACTAAATCCTTTTTTTTTTTTATCCCAAATGATCCTTAAATCTCTCATTACAAAGCTCCATTTAAACTACTTAATCTGAAATTTTGCCTGTGATTTTCATAAATCTCCCTGAAGTGTGGTGGTAAATTTTGCCTTCTTGTTTGTCCATAATTTTTCTATCGTCAGAATGTTCATCATGATCTCTTCTCTTCTGACTTTTAAAGACTACAGTACTTAAACTCGTTTTGTCCTGTCATCCTAGATGTGGAATACTTATCAACTTAATATTATATAATTTAGCTGGGCATGATGGTGCATGCCAGTAATCTCAGTACCAGGAGGCTGAGACTGGAGAATCACAGGTTCAAAGCCAGCCTCAGCAACTTAGCCAGACCCTATTTCCAAGTAAATAAAATAGGGCTCAGAGTATGGCTCAGAGGTAGAAAACCCCTGGGTACAATCCCCAGCACCAAAAATAGTTCAATCCTCAGTACCAAATATAGTTACATAACATAGAATTTTATGATATACTACTATATTAATATATAAGCCCTGTTTAGTGAACCTTTGTCTATTTTGTTGAAATATTTACCAAACTGAAAATTTGTGACTTCATGGGATAAGTGAGCAAATTGTCTCTAGATAATTCTACTTAATTCTTCAAGGTTAATAAACATTATACTAGGCATTAATGAAAAAATTCATGATTTGCAAGTTATCTATGCAGATGATACCATTATAGTAACCCTAAAAGACTGATCAGATATTAATCTCATTGCATGTAAGTGACACAAATAATGTCAGGGAACTAAGACTGATTGCTCAAGGTTCCCATGTGAGATTCAGGTGAGATTCTATGGGCTCCAGGTTCAACTTTGCCTCTAAAGAAGAGATAACTAGACTAAGTCGTTGATTCCTTCTCCTAGCAGCCCTACTGCTTTATCCTAAAGCACCGTTTCTTAGTGTCTTCATCTTGACTTTTTAAGAACAAGAGTTAGTCAGGCATGGTGGCACACACTTATAATACCAGTACTAGAGAGGCTGAGACGGGATCACAGGTTCAAGGACAGCTTTGGCAAGAAAGATTCTCCTCAAGCTAGCAAGACCCTGTTTCAAAATAAAAAATAAAGGGCTAGGGGTATGGCTCAGAGATAGAATGCCCCTGGACTCAATCCCCAGTACCACACACAAAAAGAAAAGAGCAAGAGTTGACAAAGATTGTTTTATGAAGACCAGGTAGTAAGTACTTCAGATTTCATGGGTCATAGAGTCTCTATTGCAATCACTCAACTCTGCTATTGTCATCTGAGAACTAGATGATACGTGAATGAGGAGCGTGGCTCAAATAAAAATTTACTTACCAAAAACAGGTACCTGAATTAATCTAGGACAAAATAAACCTTTGTAACACAGAAAGCTTGGATTCATTTATGGAAGTGCTAATGGTAAGAAAATCAGTAGGGGAAAGGCTATTTAGACATTTTAACCCAAACCAGTTTTAAACAGTAGGATAAAAAAAGGATGATCTCCATCGCAGCCTGCCTTCTCCTTCCTGTCCATCACCATCCACACTCGATACCAAGATCGGCCACAGTCAAACTAGAATGTGGACATAACTGGTACTTAGAGAGGCTGCTCGTGTTTTAGTGAACCTAGTTTATAAGAGATCTACAATGCACTGCCTTCCTAAGTTCTATCTATAATTATCTCAGATAATGGATGAAAACTGAGATGGGTTAGATCTATATGAGGAATATGAAAAATTCAAACCAAAAAGTATAATCCTAACATTTAACTGTCTTGCTTTTTTTTTAATCGATGGAGTAAATGTTAAGGGATACACACTCACAAGTTTTCAATTTCTCAAACATAGTAGCACGTTAAGTATACCCCAACCATTTAGAAATGACTTCTAGTTCTGATTTCCCAGAACTCCATGGGTTCAAGATTATACACTGATCTTTCAAGTCACTGCAAGAGTATTGAAGGAGGAGTCTGAAGGTAGGAAGTAGGGGGAATTAACTCAAATCCCCTGTAGGGCAAGGGCATATAGAATTTGGAGGGGGAGGGGATGGAGAGGGAACCTGTTTATTATAAAAATCTTTACATTTCAAAAACAAAATACTCCAACTGCATTCAAAACAAACCATAGAAAGCTAATTTTGGCAATCTCAGTCTGGGAGAACATGATTTAAAAGAAATTGAGAATCATGGTTATTGGTTATGTAAGTTTTTGAAGCACACTCAAGCAGTACAGATTTGGAAAGAGCATGAGTTTCTCATTTTAATTTCCAAACTGATAAATGGAAGTTACGAAGTTTTGAGGAACTAGAAGATATGGTCAGATTCATGCAGTCCTGGAGAATCACGGTAGTTGATTAGTATAAATAACCTTATTCCTGATTTTTATCAGATGAGGACTTTGTATTAGTTACTGTAGCAAAGTTCCCTACAACTTAACAGCTGAACATAACACATGCTTCTTAGTTTCTGTTGGTGAGGGATTGGCATACTGCTTAGCTGAATTCCCAACTTCAGAGTGACAAGGGGTCAGCCTGACCATAGTTGTTTGAAAGTTCAGTCAAACCAGAAGCTAGGCATGGTGGCATGTGCTTGCTACCCAGTACTCAAGATGCCAAGGATCACTAGTTCAAGTCCAGCCTCAGCAACTTAGCAAGATCCTGTTTCAAAATAAATTTTTAAAAAATAGGGCTGGGGGTCTAGCTCAGAGGTAGAATGCCCTGAGTTCAATTCAATCCCCAGTACCAAGAAAGTGCACTTCCGAGCTCCTATGGTTGCCGGCTGGTTTCAGTTTCTCGTGGAACATTACACAGAGGGCCTGAGTTGTTCACTGGCTCTCCATCACCCCCAGTTCCTTGCCAAACTTGCCTCTTCTTCACGACAGTATTCTTCATCAGGCCACATGCTTCGAGGAGAGTCAGCTAGCACGACAGGGGTCACAGTCTCTCCTAGCCTAATCACAGAAGTGACTTTCTGTCATCTTTGCCAAATCAATGGGTTAGAAAGCAATCACTGTCTTCAAGGGGAGAAAATTAGACACGGGAGGTAAGCACCAGGAGGCTGGACTCACAGGAGTCATTATAAATACCTTCCTAATGCAGCCCTCTAAATGTTTTTCCTGTTGGGAAAATCTTAGCCTTCAGTAAAGAAGTTGTCTATAGATGTCACTAATGTTTCCGCAACCTATGATCCCCTCTTGGCTATTTTGTCTCACACATACACCCCACCCCCCAAAACCTTAGGCATTCACTTGCAGGGAGCTATGTGCGGACCCGTTGACTAGTTCTTCCCACAATTAACAAATACTTCCCTGTGCTTACATTGTCCTTTGGGGAATTTGTTGTTGAATGACAGCTGGAAGACTTGGCCTTTCTCTAGCGAGAGGGCAGGAGTGACAGGTTCGGGAGACCTTGGCCTCTAATATTTGCATTTTGGCTTTGTTTTATTTCCTTTTGAAAGTATCCCGATAGTGATTGCAAAACCGTTTATGATTATGCTTAACGGAACTCAGTTGTTTGGAGGAATAATAAGACACATTTAGGAAGGGAAATTAAGAGAAAACAAGTGTGCATGTATATTTTGGCAGCTAAAGATGAACAGTGGGAGTTCTTTGAAGCTTAGGATACATCTGAAATTTACTACAGAGTTTGAGAATGAACTCATCCGTTTTATAGGCGTTCTATATTCAATTTACATGATTCATATTCCTGACATCCTTGGGTTATGGGACCATAAATCTCTAGGTGCAGTATTGACTGGACAAACTTAATGAAAATCAAGATGTTTTGCTAAATCCATATTCATTACAGAATATATATTGTTTACTGTGTGCCAGGCACTCTTCAATAAAATTTTAAGTAACTAATTTAGTCCCCATAACACTCCTAGAAGTAGCACTGTTATTATTTCCATTTACAGATACGGAAAAAGGCATATGGAAGATGAAGTGACCTGCCCAAGGATACATAGCTTGGAAAGGATGAAGCTTGGAGTCAGATTCTATTGATGATGTAATCAAGTTTGATAGACGAGCTAAAAATATATCAAACACAAAAGGAATCAAGTTTCTTTTAAGTAGACACATTCAATGCTGTGTACTTGTTGAAGTAAGATATTTATTTGGCAGCCACACTCTGAGTGTTTGTCACCTTGATTTGGCTGCCATCATGCTGGAGACTCTATAATTACAATACAGATCAGTCCCAGAACATGAGTTTAAAATTTAGAGACAAGAGCCGGGTGTGGTGGCGCACGCTTGTAATCTCAATACTTGGGAGCTGAGACGGAAGGATCGCAGGTTCAGGGTCAGCTTCAGCTACTTCATGAGGCCCTCTGCAATTTAGAACCTATTTCAAAATAAAAATAGGATTGGAGATGTAGCTCAGAGGTAGAATGTACCTAGGTTCAATCCCTAGTACCCCCCCACACACACAAAATAAATAAATAAAAGCAAGATTAGAAAATGGCATCTCAAAATTGGGTCAGAATTAACATGAGATGGCTGAGATTAACTACTGAAAAATCCCAGCTCAGAAAATAGTTTAAAGCCTTTAATGAATGAGGTCAAGGATCTCCCAAATGCACAAAGGTGCTATATGCTAAGAATTATTTTTCTACTTTATAAGCTAGCTTAACCAAGAAAAGCAATGCTTTTTTTGTGATGGTGTTTTCACTTTTTTGTTGTTGCCTAGTGTCAAGAAAGGACATTAATTAAACACGATCTCGTTTCATGAAAGTCGGTGTCGGCCATTCTGCTCGTTTGTCTTCTGCACTGTGGCCGCCGCCAAGTCGCGTTTCTGTTGGCACTTTATTCTCACTCTCATTTTCCTGGGAAAGTCGACGTTTCCCTGGCCCAAGACAACCTTCTCCTCTATCCACACATCTACACCTCGCTCGCTCGCTTGCTCACTCTCGCATTGTCTTAGGTAATTCCAAATGCCAGACCAGTGTCGTGTGTGCTGCAGAATGTGAAAAGTCTGTAGTTGATCAGGAAGAAGAGCTGGAGGTCACATAGCAGGGGAGAGGGAGGGAGGCCATGGGGACCCTGGGAAAGGACGGCACTGGCCATGCCTGCTGTGCCCCGGGCTCTACCCGAGTGTGGAGTGCCCCACCAGCAACACACCATCTGGCCCTCAGAACTTTACAGGAAACAAAAGCTCTAAGGCTGGTTTGATCAAAGTCCTGCTTTAGTAAGGACTAGAATGGAGATTGCTATCTCTCTGTATTTAGGCCTACATCCATCTTCTAAATGAATTATTTCAGACTTTTACAAATATTGAAGATGGTCGTGAGAATAATTTGTATTCACCTAAAAGAATTGCAAAAATAATTGAAGCCTTCTGTGTTTTTTCGCCCCTCAGAAGTACAGCTGTTTTCTGTATGCATGGCTTCCCACTTCCAAGATCAACCACACTCAATAATTGAAGGATTATGTCTGTACTGAATATGTACAGACTTTTTTCTTGGCGTTATTCCCTAAACAATATAGTTGTACAGATATTTACAAAGTCTTTATGTTGTACCAGGTATTGTAAGTAACCTATAGAGGCTGTGCATAGGTTTTATATAAAACGGCACACAGGGACTTGAACATTTGTGGGTTTTGGTATCCATGGTTGCTGGAACTCCCGCCCTGGGACAACTATACACACTATTCCACGCTGGGATTACGATACTTCTCGTAAATGTTCTCATACCAACATGTCTGTGTTCTGTAGCAATGCTGTTTCCAAGTATTTTCTTTCACGTAAATGGTATCATGACTCGTACCTCGCTTTGTACAACTTTTGTGTTCTACAGTTTGATCAAAACACATAAGCCACGTGTGGTAGAACACGCCTGTAATCTCAGTTCTTAGGAGCCTGAGGCAGAAGAATCACAGGTTCGAGGTTAGCCTCAGCAACTTGGTGAGTGTTTAAAAAAAATAAAGAGCTGAGGGTAAACCAGGTGTGGTGGTGCACACTTGTAATCCCAGTACTTAGGAGGCTGAGACAGGAGGATTGCAGGTTCACAGCCAGCTTCAGCTACTTAGTGAGGCCTTCCACAACTTACTGAGACCCTATTTTTTGTTCTTTCAAAATAAAGAATAAAAAATAGGACTTGGTGCCACTCAGAGGTAGAATGCCCCTGGGTTCAATCCCCAGTACTGCAAAAAAAAACAAAAAATAAAAAAGCCGAGGGTGGTGTAGCTTGGAGGTAGAATGCCCCTGGATTTCAGTCCCCAGTAACCAGAAGAAAATGTTTTTCCATATGCGTAAGCCCAGTTTTCATTGTCATCAAGTAAATGTTCGCACTTATGGACTTTGGACTGCTTCCAGTGTTTCTGGCTCATAAGAGCAGTGCTGCCATGCTTTGTAGTCAGGTGCTTAAATCTGTGTTTCCATCCTTCCCACATTTAAGACTGGAGCCGCTGAGGTAAATTACACACTTTCAACCTAGCTAGGTGCATATATTTGGTAATGTCAGGTAACGCTCTGGTGTAAAATATCTCCTCGTGTTTTAAATTTAAGTTTCTGTAATTATTACTGAGGGAAAACCTACAGGAGCTTATACTTGAGTATCCATTTTTCAGGTCTGCAACACAGCCTGGAGGTATATCTCAGCTGTAGAGCGTGTGCTTAGCGTGTGTGAGGCCCTGGGTTCAGCCTCAACCCCCAGTACTCAAAACAACCTTCCGACACAATCTCATCTCGCCGAACTTGACAGTCTCAATATTTCTTTCCTTCATCAAGATTTAATTATGCGGTTGATGTCATCATTCCTGAAAGCACAAAACCATAGCATACAGAACAACTTGTCCTAAAATCTAAGAAGCTATAGAATAGTTTTCATAAAGCTGTTTATTACATAAACTTAGCATACCACGTGGAGGAACCCTGGTATGGAAATTGTTGTATGGAGAAGCTGTGGTATACCTGTTTGTTCACATCTCTAAGAACTAAGAATAATTTCTTTTCAATTGAGGGATAAAAATCGAGGGAGATGCTTTTTAGCTTTTTTTTTTTTTTTTTCCCTGAGCTTTGGCACCTTATTTAGGTTTTTTTCCTTGCTACCTCACTGGGCTGAGGTGGGTACTGCAGAGAAAATGTACAGGCCATAAACTGGGTTATATAACTTTCGGTCTCTGGCCAGATGTTCTCTTTTTTTTTCTTTTTACACTACTGGGGATTGAACTAAGGGGATTCTACCTCTGAGCTATACCCCCAGCCCTATTTTTTTATTCTTTATTTTGAAACAGGGTCTCACTAAGTTGCAGAGTGCCTCACTAGGTAGCTGAGGCTGGCCTCGAACCTGGATCCTCCGGTCTCAGCCTCCTAAATGCTGGGATTACAAGTGCCACCACACCCGGCTCAGCCAGATATTCTACTAGGAGGTCTCTGGAACCAAACTGAAACTGGGTCAGACCCATTCTCTAGCACTTTGGTTCTTAGATGGTTCTGAGATCCACTCACACCTGACAGCTTGTTAGGACATTGAGTCCACCCACATTCCTGCTTCACTGGGCTAGGGTTTTGCATTTCTAACAATGTCCAGGTTATGCTGATATGAGAAACACAGCTTTAGAGCAATTTACCTGATGATGGGGGAGGTACGAGCCAGGATGGAGCTCTGACTGAGGGTCAAATCCAGGTATGGGGTTGATGCACAATATTTCAATCCCAAAGTCCAGCTTTTCTGGTATATGGATTATTCTATTTTGGGGGGGGGTGCTTTTTAGCATATCCCACTTAGTCAAAACTGAGCATGTTATAAAATATTCCATTCAGAATAAAACTAAGTAAAATTAAATGAAGCATTGGGGCCCCACAGATTAGGGATTCAATAAATAGGTCATTCTTACTTGGAATTTTTAAAATTCTGGTAAAGGATTTAGGACATGAAACTAAGGCTATAGATGTTTCTAGGTTGGTCGACTCTTAGGAATGTGTGGCTTGGGAAACTATTTCTGAGATGGAAATAGTCCTGCCTCTGTTTATCATCAGCCAACATTCAGCAATCCTCTTTGGTGTGCAGGTGAGGATGAATCACTTATGGAAAAAGAGTAGTTGATGGCTTTTCCAATTAGTCTTTCTCTGTGTTGGGGCTCTCCCACTGAAATAGATTATTCCAGGTTCATGGATGCACAGAACCATGGCATGTAATAGTAAAAAATACTTGCTGATAGCTGTTTCACGTACAATTACGACTTGTTTGGGTAAATGAATAAATCTTGTTTTGCTCATATGTATTTGTATGCACACACACACATGAGTGGATCACCTCACCAACTTGGAGAATACAACAAAAGTGACCTTAGTATGGGAAAGCAAAGTAATATCGCTGAAAAATGTTGTGAATGAGCTGGGAGCTGTGGCACATGCCTATAATCCCAGGACTTGGGAGGATGATGAGATGGAGCACAAGGTCAAGGCCAGTCTTGGCAAATTAGATTCTATTTCCAAACAAAAAGAATAATAAAAAGACTTAATGTGTAGCTCAGTGGTAGTGTCCCTGGGTTCATTCCCCAGTTGAGCGCACATGTGCGCGCACACACACACACACACACACACACACACACACACACACACAGACTGAATGGACAGAAGGTACAGGGAGGGCTTCTAGGGTGCTGGTAAAGTTCTGTGATTTACCTGGGTAATGCTTACACAAATCTTTCTTGATAACATTCAGTATAATGACTGTTTATCACTTTTAGGCTGGCTTGTCTGTTTTGTTTCAGAACAAAATACTTTAAAGCTAAAACCAAACTACCAATTTTTTTTCTGCAGTGCTTCAATTTTCTAGAGGAGTTATGCATATTCAAAATTAGTACACTTACATATGTTCATGTGTGAATATAAAATTTGGACTAAAAGATAGTATTTGCTTTATAGTCTCCATTTGTATAAATAATTGGCCCTGTATGGAAGAATCTAGGGAAACTGTTAAGTCTTTGAACAAGAAAGTTTTCCTTCGTTTGAATTTCCATTTTTACTTATTTCAGAAGACAAATACAGTTAGTTTCGCAATCTGAAGCCATGGGAAGTTGTTTGCATTCACATCTAAAAATCATTAGCAGCCGGGCGTGGTGGCGCACGCTTGTAATCCCAGCATTCGGGAGGCTGAGACCGGAGGATCCGGGTTCGCGGCCAGCCTCAGCTACCTAGTGAGGCACTCTGCAACTTAGTGAGACTCGGTTTCAAAATAAAGAATAAAAAATAGGGCTGGGGCTGTAGCTCGGAGGTAGAATGCCCCTGAGTTCAATCCCCAGTACCACAAAAAATAAAAAATAAAAATAAAAATAAAAATCATTAGCATTCCATTTTAAAGTAACAGAATCCTGATAGTCATTTTCTGTTCAACTTACCATGCTTAGAACAAAAGGGAGTTTCTAGTTGTCATCTACTTTGTTTTGTCTCTTAAGAGTTTTGTGTGAACTTATATTGAACGCAGTGGAGGAAAGCCAAAAATAGCTTGGGGAGATGGAAGAGAGGATCTAGGATCAAGGTTTCAAAATATTATGAAAAGGAAATAATCGAGTGCAACACTTCCCTTTCATGTTGATCTTCATTCTGCTTCCTCACCCTCCACCCGCACTGAAGTGTTCTGCAGCCTGCAGCCACTGGCCACCTGCCAGGCAAGGCAGCCACAGTTACCAGGCAGATGTGGTGGTCTCATGTGCCGTCGATGATGGGGTTTGACATACAGCACAAGGCTATGCTATCCCTCCATATGAATTTATTTTATGTAATGGTTGGGAGGAAAGATTGACATGCAATGTCTTGGCAGGGTTTTTTTTTTTTTTGCCTTAATGATTTATTTAATCAAATATAATGCAAAATACGGCATATTGCTGAAATTTGACCTTGTCAAAGTGACAAATACTGTCACTTCAGCTTTATCTGCAGGAGGAGAGAAAAAGTCAGTAAGAGGGAAAAATATGTAAATTCTTCAGCTGGTTGAATGCATTGTCATAAATCTAAAGTCCACAAGTGCTTTGTCAGCTTGGCAGTTCGTTCTATCAACAAGATCTATGCTTGTTATCAAGCATAGATACCAAGACGATAGGCTGTTTGATCTCATCATTCCTGAAAGCACAGAATAATAGCATGCAGAATGGCTTGCCCTAAAATCAAAGTGGTAGCATGGCTTTCTAATCATAGACGTAAGATACCACCTGGAGAAATGATGTACGGAGATGATTGTCTGGAGAAGGTATGGTATTCCTACTTATTCTTAAGTGGCTTCATATAGTGGAAGGAAGATGAACTTAGAAATCAGAGACACCAATTCTCTTCCACCCATGACTGTTATAATTAACTCAAGTTAAGGAACCATAACATGTATGATGATGTTCCTTCAATCTGTGGAATGGGTAGCAATACGTCACAGGATTTTGACGCTGACATGAGGTCAGTAGGAGATGGTGCAAGGCAAGTTATGCTCGATATATGTTAGTTACCATCTTTTCCTGCCTCAAACCGGTGAGCACTGGCAGCTTCCCCAGCCCGCGGCTTTGTTAGTTGAGCAAAGGATTGGTGCAGGTTCTCATGGCCTGATACCATCATCGAAAGAAATGAGTTGAATGTGCTGCTGACCCTCAGTTAACACAGGCCCTACTTGCTACACTTTTCTCATGTGAAAAGACAACTTTAAATGAAGGAGGTGTAGATGGTCCTAAGTATATTTATTCAGCGTCCAGTAGACATAGAAATGATGTGGATGTAGGTTTTTAGAAAATTTAGCTTTATGTCACATGCTCCTCTTGGAAGCCAAAGTGAGAAGCGATTCCATCCCCCCTGGGTCCCTGTAGGAGGCGGCACTGAGCTGGTCTGCACAGCAACCCATGTTCCCAGGCCTTCCCCTCCCAACTCCTCCCTCCCCCTACCCCGTGCTTAGAGACCAGACCTCAGTGTCAGCATCCCCAGCACCTGGCATGGTATCTGCTTGCTGGATAAACAAATCGCTTGTAGCTGAGTGAAGAATGACCTCTAGACTCGCCCCAGCCTACATGTCTATGTTCTCATGATACTTTGGTAATGTTTTTAGAGAAGGATTATTCTGGAGGCTGCGGGAAGAACTGGAGCTCCTCAGAAGAATGGTTTCTGGGCCCTTGCCTCCTTTCTTGAGTTTCTTCTACATTCACTGAATATGTTTCTGTATGTTGATTGCTTCTCAATGAGCGAGGATCCAAGGATTCTTTGCCCATCACGGTGTCTTGTCTTGATCGTAGCTAGGCAGCACTCTCACGATGGACCACTGGGAGATCCAGTTCAAAACAGTGACACCAGGCAGGAGGGATAGTTTGTGCTCCAATAGAGCTTGCCACCTGTGGGACATTCTCCTGCATAGACTACCCAGGTGTTAACAGTAACAGCGGGAGCCAGGTGTGGTGTAGTGTATTATACTGAAATCCCAGTACTTGGGAGGCTGAGACAAGAGGATCTCAGGTTCGAGTTTGGTTTCAGCAACTTGGCGAGACCATTTCACAACTGAAAAAAGCCTGAGTGTGTGGCTTGGTGCCCGTAAATTTAAGTAAATTTAAGTTCAATCACCAGTACCAAACAAAAATGAGTAACAGTGAAACCCCAGAACACCAAAGCCCCAATATCTCCAGTTGGTGTACTCCGTTATTACACTGAGGTGTGGATTATCATGAGATCTTTCTAAATGGACTCTTTAAGGTTTATAACTCAGTTACCAAAAAGGACAGTCTGTTGACTTTGGTGTTGACTCCGGTAATTGTATAAAGCAACCAAATGCTAAAATAATGCTACACAAAAGGCAACCAATATATTTTAGTGTTTATTATCCACCAGGTTTTACATGAATATGTTCATATGATTTTATCCTCAATAACCCTATGAGGTAAGAACTAGGATATGAAGTCCTGTGTTAGAACTGTTGGGTTTTTATAGTCATCTCTTTGACCCCACGTTGCCTTAATATCAGCAAAATCAGATGTGGTGGCGCATGCCTATAATCCCACTACTTGGGAGGCTGAAGCAGGAGGATTGCAGGTTGAAGGACGGTCTCGGCAAGAAGCCAGACTCAGCAACCTAGCAAGACCCTGTTTCAAAACAAATTTTTAAAAAAGGACCGGGGGTGTAGCTCAGGTAGAATTCCCCTAGGTTCAATCCCCAGTACCACCCCACCCCCCACCCCCTAAAAAAGGAAGAAATTAGCAGATAGCCAGAGTGAGGTGCCTCATATTGGGAGCGTAAATGGTGACAGAATTGGGACTGAGACTCGAGTTCTAGTGCTCTTTCTATAATATTACTGCATTGTCCCTAAGTATTTCTGGGGACCTATTTAGGACAAAGTGTGTGTGTTACTGGGAATTGAACCTGAGGAGTCTTGCTACCTTTGAGCTACACCATCCTAGCCTCATTTTGAAACAAGTTCTTGCTAAGTTGCTGAGACTGTTCTCAAACCTGTGATCCTCTTACCTAAGCCTCCCAAGTACTGGGATTACAGGCTTTGCGCCACCATGCACAGCTACAAAGGAGGATTTTGATGATGAAGAAAAATGAGTAGATTAGCTGTTATTACTACCAACACTCAACAGAGACCCCACATCAGGCTTCCCTAAATGCTGCAGCCCAGGCCTTCCAACCACGCCCCCCACCGCCTACCTCACCATCGGTGTCTCTTCCAACTCTTCTCTTGGTACTTTCTTCCCTCTCCAAGCCTTAGGCACAACTTTGTCCACTCCTAAACTTTCTGTTCCTGAAATGTCTACCTGGGTTAATCCCAACTCACTCTTCAAAACCCAATTCGAATCCCTTGTCTTCCAATAGTTCCCCCCTCCCGCCGTTTTTTTCCCCTTCCCCAGAAAGGCTGCAGCTTTGAGGGTCTCTGTTCATTTCTACCAGCTGCATGCTAACTTGGGTGGCTCCTTTCTATAACAATACTCATGCATCTTGGCTCCCTGAATGAGTTTCCATTTAAAGATGTCGCCTTCTTGTCTTACACAAGGCCATTTAAATGCATAGTAGGCATTTAGGAACTTTTTGTTCCTAACGACCAAGTGTTCCTTACTCTCTGCATTCATTTTTCTCTTATTCTCTTTAATAAAGAGCCTGATTTGATGGCCTTGAGATTCTTGGACAGGAGAAGGGGAGAGATCACATGCGGTCAAGAGTAAATATGTTTTTTATTTTTTATCTTGACTATGGCTTTTCTCGTCTTTCATACTGGCCAGGGCACAGATGAGGCAGTATTTCTAGTGTCTGGGTCATTTCTTTTTTAATGCTGGAAGTTGTTTTTGTCCAGTAATTGCATGGCCAACAAGTTGATTTGGGGATATTAGATCATTCGGCTCACCCTGTGGTCCCTTGAGTTGGAAGAACACGGAGTACTCAGATGTATTTAAGAAGACAGCACTCTCTAGAGAATGCTCTAGCTCGACTTTTGCTATTTTCCATTAATGATTTTGAACCCCTTAATTCAGGGCTATCACTTAAACAGCCGATGTAGTCAGAATGGAAGGGTTTGCTCATTGTCGTAAAGCATCCTATTAACATATTATACTCAAAAATATTGCAATTATTTTTCACTTCGAAACAGAATCTCACTAAGTTACTTATGCTGGCCTTGAACCTGCAATCCTCCTGTCTTAGCCTCCCAAGTACTTGTATTACAGGCAAGTACCACCAGGCCTGGCTTATTATAGGAAATCTTGAAAGAGTATTAGAATAAGATAACAATGTTTTAGAAAGCTACTATCTTCAGTAACAACAACACCTAATATTATTGACTTAGAAGATCTTTGAAAAGAAAACTATATTGGAACAACGGGAAAGTGGTATTTAAGGAAGTTAATTTTCCTTTTTTAGTGTGGGTTTATCTGTTTTGCTCCCATCTCATTCCATCAACCATAGCTCAAGCAGATTCTCCAGAGAATGACAGAAGCTACGTCACATTTTATGACCGCCTATCCATAGTTGAATTTGAGTGTAGTTGCCTTTCTCAGAATAATTTGGTCTTATGAACCTGAGGAAATCTCTCTCAATTTAGAGTGGAGAAACAGTGTTGAGTTTGGAAGATACCATGAATATCCTGTAGGTGCCACAGAAGTGGAAATTCTGTGAATGAAAAATAGCTTCTGAATGGGGTTGAAGGGAAGAGGAGGGTATAGAAATGGCAAAGTCAAGGGTCATATGTTTCTTCTCATATATGGAAGCTAGAGAGAAAATAAGAAACAAAAGGAACTTGAGATAAAGGAGAGACCAGTAGAATAATGGAAAGAGATTGAGGGAATAAGGTGGGGGGGGGAATAGAAGGCTTGAGGAAGGAAACAGTTGAAATACTGCTATGTCCACATATGAAAGTATCACCGCCAATCTCTCTAATATATGGGGTGTGCCGGGGGATCTGGAGGGAAACCCAACAAGTGCTATGTGTATGTATGTTTGCATCACTTTGAACCTCACTGTTGTGTATAATTACAATGCACCAACAGAAATATGTAAAAAAGTGATGTGGCCAACCCAGAATTACACGGGTGTTACAGAAATCCTAACATAGGAGGAATTGTTAATGATTTATCTGGCTTCACAAGCCAAGATAATCCTGTCATCTCTTTTGACTTTGCTAGTCAATCAAGAATCCATAAGGCATAATTAGCAGAAAATACAGCTGCTGCTTCTATCCCCCGAGTTCATACCCGTTCTCTTCATGGGGCTCACTCTTTTGGCCTTCCGGTGGCTCTTATCTGCCAGTGGACCTCACTTCTGTCCATTCATCTCAATTTATCAGAGATGAAAGCTAAGAGGAGACAAACGATGGTGTAGTACAGTGATTCTCAGAGTTGACCAACATCAGGCTCACCTGGGAGCTTCTTAGAAATGCAAATCTATGCTCCTTCCTGCTTAGACCCACTGACTCAAACTGTGGGCTTGGGGTAGGGCACTAAGATCCCCTGAGCCCATGCGCATGGGATGCACACTACTAGTCCGAGAGTCACAGTTCTAGACTGTACACACTCAAGATAGTGTGAACTAGGTGTGAGAGCACAATTTTTTTTTTCTAGTCTTCATGTGATACTTTAAAAACATCTGAGTTTTAAATACTATCAATTTCAAAAACGAAATTTAAGGTTACCTATTTTTGGCGGGATTTGGGGGAAGGACGTCTCAGAATCCAAGTTTAATAGTTGGGAAGCCTGAAGGTACTCTATAGATAAATGGTTAAAGTGACTCTACTTCAGGGCTTGTTGTCCTAAAAGAGTCAGGCTATTATTACCTAACTTCTGGGTAGAGTTCTTAAGTTAGTGACAGGAAGGTTTCTTTAAATCAGATGCATCTGTAAGGGCAAATATCTTGGGATTGCTCACGGTAGTATCTGTCCATCACCGATACACAGGGCTGTCCTTTGCAAACGTGTGACAGTGCAGAGAGCCTGGGGGAGGATGCCCAGGATCGAGGGCTTCATCCTGGCTCTGCCCCTGGTATACCTTACACGTTTCACCTGCCTTAGCTTTGATTTCTTCATTTCTGAAAATAGTTCAACATTCTCTAGCCCTGACTAGCAGTCATCTTCAAAATAAAGCAAAACAAGTGTGTGTGAAATTACCTTGATAATCCTCAAGTGCCTAATTAGTTGTAAGATGATTCAGTTCATATTTTTCTACCAACTGTAATAGAATGGTAGCTATTGAGCATACACTGTAAGACAGATACTGTGTTAAATGTTTCATATGTATTATCTAACTGAAACTTCACAACCCTTTAAGTATTGTTATGATTGACATTATATGGTTGAAGAAATTGGGATTCAGAAATATAACTTACCTAAGATCACCCAGTCAAGTCAGGTATAGTGATACCTGTACTTGGAAGGCTGAGATAGGATTGCAGGTTTGAGGCCAGCCTTAGCAACCTAGCAAGACTGTTTGAAAGGGGGGGGGGGGCTGGAAGTATATCTGAGAGGTAGAATGCTTATTGATTCATCCTCAGTACCACAAAATAAAGGGCATATATGTGAGTGTCAAAATTCAAACTACATAAGTATACAACAAAAAGAGAAATGTGAAGGTATGGTGTATCTGATAGAATTATATAATAAATGTCATGTGTTCACATAATAACAAAAAACCCCTTATATTTAGTACTAAAGCCAGGAAAGAATATAGTCCTAATTTCAATGTGTATAATGTATAAACACAGTATTTGTAAGAATTATGAAATGTGTCACATGTTTTAAACTTACACATCCACAATATACTCGTTTATTTAGGGAAAAAAGCATTAATTTTTTTTTCTCAAGACAAGTTCTCTAAATTCAATAAACTTTTTCAAAAGTAGAATTTTTCACATTTTTTTTTGATTCTGCAAAGCCTACAGATTTCCTGTAGCATTTTCTCTTCATCAAAATAGTAGCAACCATAAAACCCCCAAATGAAAAAGTGCTTGGCTTGTGAGGAAGTCAATGGCCAGATGGGTTTTCACCTGAGCTTAGAGCAAGGCGGTCACAGAAGGCAGCAATCCTAGATGGGCAGGAGTAGCCAGAGGGTGAGTGATTTGAAAGTAGAATAGACTCTGCAGAGGAGGCGTTGGATCCATTGCTGATGGCAAAGGCCATGTACTTTCCCCAAATCCTCCTGGAATTCCCTGTTGACCTCCCTGCCACCCCACCCCCAGTGTTTGGGGAAATGTTTCCCAAAACCAAAAGAGAACTGATCCAATCTCTTCTCCAAGTCCACATCGTTCACAAATGCATTTTTTTCATTGTCATCAGGACTAAGAACCAGGGAAGCCTCCACTGGAAATATAGCTGTGTTGAAATCATGACATAAACCCAAAGTCACAGTTCTGATATGTCTTGTCAGTTGGGGAATTTTTATGTGCGTAATGCCTTTTAGAATTTTGGCTTTTAATCTTAGATTTTGTAAAAATTCTTGTTTGCTTAAAATAGTCATCTCGACTCTTGTGGGGCAATATTAAGATGCATATATAACAAAGCAGATTATTGGCAGCAAAGGTAGATGACTCCACTCCAGACTATAAAATCTGGGCTTGTCTCTGAGGTTTGAGGATAGATTGAATAAACAAGCTCAGCTTTCAAATAAGGTTCCAAAAAACTACTTTCACAGTCCTATTGTGGCTGATTAAACCAACACTAGTCTATAACTTCTTAAAAATGCCCAGTTGTGTGGGGTTAATTTGTATTTAGTACCTCAGGATCTGAAGACACTGAACATGTTTCAGAGAAAGAAATGATGGTTACTTTGGTCATCATCCAAATTAAGCTCAAGTGAATTATCTTGGAAGTTGAGTATACATGATATAATTATCTTGGAAGTTGAGTATAGATGATATCCTCTCGGGAAACATGAATTCAAATATTATGAACCTTATGAACCTTAGTGAACTTTGTTTGCTCCTATGGGTTTTTTGGGGGGGAGGAGGCAATTGGCACATGTACACATGTGAGTTATTGACAGGTGCATGCATGTGTATAAAATTGCAACATGCCACCCTCCCTATGTGGATATCACCATCATTCATTGATGAATCATAAGTAGTCACTTAGCAAAAATTTAGAAGGATGTTAATTAAAAACTGTCGACTTAGTGTGAAATCAAGTAGATGAACATATCGGGAGGCTGAGACCGGAGGATCCGGGTTCGCGGCCAGCCTCAGCTACCTAGTGAGGCACTCCGCAACTTAGTGAGACTCGGTTTCAAAATAAAGAATAAAAAATAGGGCTGGGGGTGTAGCTCGGAGGTAGAATGCCCCTGAGTTCAATCCCCAGTACCGCCAAAAAAAAAAAAAAAAAAAAAGTAGATGAACATAGCCTGTACTGAATTCAACTTAACCTGAAAACTTATGTCAATGGACTAACGTTTATGTTTAACACCTAATAGGACATTCTACTAATGAATAGAGTCCTGTGTAATGAATATGTCTAGGGACACTGGCTTTGGAAGAGGCAAAAATTTTTCCTTTAGAGGCCATTCTTCTTGGATATATATTCAGCAAAAGTATTAATTTTGGGCAAAAGTTTATCAAACTCAAGTTTTACTTTTATATAGCAATACACATTCAAGGTTTTTTTTGGTAATTATATGGAAGTATTAAAAATGTCTAAAAACCTGGACCAAGTAATTGAACATAAGAGACAATAGGTTATGATATACTTTGCTAAGTTCAGTGTAGATCATAGTAGTAAAGCTGGTCTAAAAAGAGAAAGTGTAGCTTTTGCAGCCTTCAGAAATAACAGTGAAGATTGAGAGAAAAATACTGTGCTATAAAAATGATAGTATACACAATAGTAAATCAATATTATTTCAACCATCCAAATGAGTGGGGATATAGCTCAGTGGTAAGGCACTCCATGGGGTCAGTGCCCAGTATGGAAGGAAAATATGCTCATGCACCAAAGTGTGTAAAATTTAGAAATCACACAAAGATATGTAAAAAATCTTTCATATCTTTCTAATTCTACGACCCAGAATGTTAAGATTGTGGTTATCCTTTCACTTTTTTTTTTTTTTTTTTTTGCGGTACTGGGGATTGAACTCAGAGGCGTTCTACCTTCGAGCTACACCCCCAGCCCTATTTTTTACTCTTTATTTTGAAACTGAGTCTCACTAGGTTGCGGAGTACCTCACTAGGTAGCTGAGGCTGACCGCGAACCCGGATCCTCCGGTCTCAGCCTCCCGAATGCTGGGATTACAAGCGTGCGCCACCACGCCCGGCTCCTTTCACTTTTTTAATATAAATTTGAGCTTTTTGGATGGTTGGAATAGTATTGATATGCTATTGTGTATAATATACCATGTCTAGCTATACTATTTTTAAATCAAATATTGTTCCATTATAAGGATTATGTTACTCAGTTTATTTCCATTTTTTCTTTTCCATGATAGTACAAAGAATATTCCTTAATCTGTGTGCACTTATGATTCTTTTGTTAGGATAAATTTTTAGCAATTTGAAATTTCCTGGGCCTCAGGGACAACCAAATTTTAAGTTTTATAAGTTGCTTAATGAGAAAATTATAGCAGTTTTTCTTTTTTTTTTGCGGTACTGGGGATTGAACTCAGAGGCATTCTACCTCCGAGCTATACCTCCAGCCCTATTTTTTATCCTTTATTTTGAAACCGAGTCTCACTAAGTTGCGGAGTGCCTCACTAGGTAGCTGAGGCTGGCCGCGAACCCGGATCCTCCGGTCTCAGCCTCCCAAATGCTGGGATTACAAGCGTGCGCCAC
>PVLC010008886.1:0-56377 GCA_004027655.1 Graphiurus murinus
CACTTGTAATCTCTGTACTTTGGGAGTCTGAGACAGGAGGATCGCAGGTTCACGGCCAGCCTTAGCAACTTGTGAGGGCCTCTGCAACTGAGTGAGACCTTGTTTCAAAATAAAGAATAAACTAGGCCTGGGTCAAAGGTAGAATACCCCTGGGTTCAATCCCCAGTACCACATTTTTTTTTTTTTTTTTTTTTTTTAATAAAAAAGGCAGCCAGGTGTGGTGGCGCACGCTTGTAATCCCAGCATTTGGGAGGCTGAGACAGGAGGATCCGAGTTCGTGGACAGCCTCAGCTATCTAGTGAGGCACTCCGCAACTTAGTGAGACCCTGTTTCAAAATAAAGAATAAAAAATGGGGCTGGGGGTGTAGCTCGGAGGTAGAATGCCCCTGAGTTCAATCTCCAGTACCGCAAAAAAAAAAAAAAAAAAAAAAAGAATAAAAAAGGCTAGGAGAGCCAGGCAGAGTGGCTCACGCTTGTAATCTCAGTACTTGGGAGGCTGAGACAGGAGGATGGATAGCAGATCATGGCCAGCCTCAGCTACTTAGTGAGGCCCTCCACAGCTTAGACCCTCTTTCAAAATAAAGAATAAAAATAGGACTGGGGGTGTAACTCAGACGTAGAATGCCCCTGGGTTCAATCCCTAGTACACCCTCCCCCTACATCCCCCCCCCCCCCAAATTCCCACCAAAACATGCTCAGGAAGGATGCATACCAGCTGAGATTAGTAGTTATATATGAGGGCAAAAAAGAGAATGGGATGGGGCTGGAGCCTCCATCTTTCTTTCTTTTTTTTTTCATATTAAAAAGGAAAAATCAAGCCAAGCAGGTATAGGCCTGTAATCTTAGTATTTGGGAGGCTGAGACAGGAGGATATCAGGTTTGAAGCCAGCCTCAGCAATTTAGGGAGGCTTGTAGCAACTTTAGTAAGACTGTTTCCAAATAATAAAATAGAGATGGGGATATAGCTCAGAGGTAGAATGCTTCTGGGTTCAATCCCCAGCAACCACAAAAGAAAAGAAAAAAAAAAATCAAAACAAGCCGTGCGTGGTGGCGCACGCTTGTAATCCCTGCATTCGGGAGGCTGAGACCGGAGGATCCGGGTTCGAGGCCAGCCTCAGCTACCTAGTGAGGCACTCCGGAGTGCAACTTAGTGAGACTCGGTTTCAAAATAAAGAATAAAAAATAGGACTGGGGGTATAGCTCGGAGGTAGAATGTCCCTGAGTTCAATCCCCAGTACCGCAAAAAAAAAAAAAAAAAAAAAAAAAATCAAAACAAATATTGCAGAGTAGTAATGTTTTCAATCTGGAGCATGCATATGTTACATCACCAATTTATCAGCTCTGCATGTTTATGTTTGCATGTTTAGAAATTAAAAGTAAACAAGATATTCTTTCAACTGTAAGGGGACTGGAGTAAACACTGGATATGTGATATAAATGCAACACTTTATATTTCTTGTCTTACAGGTACCTGAAGCTCTTCACTTTTCTGCCCCTTCCAGAGATTGACCACATTATGCAGCTGCACGTCAAAGAACCAGAAAAACGAGGTCCTCAGAAACGGCTTGCTGCAGAAGTAACAAAGCTTGTTCATGGACGAGAAGGACTGGATTCTGCTAAAAGGTAGCGGTTAGAATAACACTCAACAAGTGAGCATGGTGGTGCATGTCTGTAATCCCAGTACTTGGGAGGCTGAGACCCGAGGATCACAGGTTTGAGGCCTGCCTCAGCAACTTAGTGGGACCCTCAGCAACCTAGTAAGACCTTGTTTCAAAATAAAAAAAATGAAATAGGGCTGGGGGTATAACTCAGAGGTAGAATGCCCCTGGGTTCCATCCCTAGTACCACCACCAAAAAAAAAATCCCAGGCTTGGTGGTGCATGCCTATTAATCCCAGTACTTGGGAGGCTGAGACAGGAGGATCACAGGTTCAAGAACAGCCTCAACTAGTAGTGAGACTCTCATCAACCCAGCGAGACCTTGATTCAAATAAAAAATAGGGCTGGGGTTGTAGCTCAGAGGTAGAATACCCCTGGGCTCAATCCTCAGCACCAAAAATTATAATAATAATACTTGACAAAGTTAATTAGTTGATAGACTCGAGAAAATTTGGAGCTATGCTATTTTAATTTTATTTTGTCATTTATCAAAAAGGATTGCCATTATTATGCTTTAAAATAATGCCTGTTTATTGGAAAGAAAGATTATCTTGCATTAAAAGAATATTGCATTTCTGTTTGTGTGTGGTACGGGGGATTGAACCTCGAGGCATTCTACCTTTGAGCTACACCTCCAACCTGATTTTATTTCTTATTTGGAAACAGGGTCTTGCTAGGTTGATGAGTCTCGCTACTTGCTGAGGCTGTCCTCGAACCTGTGATCCTCCTATCCCAGCCTCCCAAGTACAGGGATTACAGGCATGTGCTACCATACCCGGCTGAGAATCTTGCATTTCTGAATTTTACAAGTTTCAAAAACTTTCACTTTGGAGCATAATGGACACTCCATTGTTGGGTAATGAGTATTAGAATATGTATTTGATTAAGTACTTTAATGATGTGTTTTTAAAATGTGTTTTTCAGATGTACAAAAGCCCTTTATCATAGCAGCATAGATGCACTAGAGGTCATGTCTGATCAAGAGTTAAAAGAATTGTTTAAAGAAGCTTCATTTTCTGAATTGGTTCTTGACCCTGGAACAAGCGTCCTAGACACATGTCGCAAAGCAAATGCCATTCCAGATGGTCCCCGAGGGTAAGATTATTTAACTTTTTGATTCACCATTAAATGCTACAGTTTACAACGGGTGTTCTCAGAGGGTGTTTTCCTAATAAAGCTTTCATGGCATCTCATTCCTTGCAGAAGTTAAGTTAGTCCAAGAATAAGGTGAAAACTGAGTGTCAGGTGATCCAAAGACAGATGATCTCCATGTAGAGATGTTTAGGGTAGAGGCAAATGTTCCAAAACAACTGAAAGAGAAGCGCAGCTGTAACAAATGCCATTCAGAATCATAGCCATGGGTTCACAACTGACTGACAGGTCTTCTGACTTTTCCTTCTGCATGTCACTGTTCAGTTATAAATGGATAAGCATCAATTATATGCCAAAATACTTGTGTGGGAGGGCAGGGGGTAGTGGTGCTTATACCCTGGGTGCTCTGCCATGGAGCTACATCTTGAGCCCTTTTTGTGTGTGTGTGTGTGTGTGTGTAGTACTGGGGAGTGACCCCAGGGGCATTCTACCTCTGAGCTACACCCCATACCCTCTTTATTTTTGGTTTTGAAACAAGGTCTCACAGTGTTGCTAATGATCTCACTATATTGCTGAGGCTGTCCTCAAACTTGCAATCCTCCCATCTCTGTCTCCCAAATACTGGGATTATAGGCGGACACCACCACACCCAGCCTTGAACCATTTTTTTTATTTTGAGACAGGGTCTCACTAAGTTGCCCAGGCTGGCTTCAAACTTGGTGATCTTCCTATCTCATTTTCCAGAGTAGCTGGGATTACAGGTGTGTGCCCCTTTGCCAGCTGCCAAATTACTTCTTGTAGAGCAAAAATATTATTCCCTAATAATACAGTTTAATTTAGGAATTAAAATATTTTACTCACTTCCTAAATAAGACAAATGCAATTTCCAAGGTGACTATTAGGTAGTTTGTAATAACAGCCTTGTGAACTTATATGCCCATTTCAATTTAAGACATTCAGTATTTTAAATAGGTCACTCCACCATACTGATTCCCTAATATGCTGGTTTATTTAATATACACCAGATTTGAGGGTGATATCATACACTTCCCTCCAGCAAGTCGCTGTTTTTAAGAATTTTCTTCATTGTGGAAGCATTTTTCATTTTCTTCAGAAATGTCCTAAGTTGCACTTGCTTATACTGGAATTTTATCCTAAATACTTAGATAACCCTGATTTAGCCAGGCTTCTAAGTTTAGCTGCGTTTCTAAAAAATACAATGAGTACATGTATATACTCATTGTGTTTCTTATATTTTATAGGCTAAATAGGGGTTTTTTTTGTATTCTTTTATTTATTTTGGGGAGTACTGGGAATTGAACTCGGGGGGATTCTACCTCTAAGCTATACCTATACTCAGCCTTATTTTTTATTTTGAAACAGGGTCTCACTAAGTTGCTGAGGCTGACTGCGAACCTGCCATCTTCCTGTCTCAGCCTGCCAAATACTGGGATTACAAGCATGCACTACTATGCCTGGCTTGGTCTTTTTTTTTTTTTTTGTGGTACTGGGGATTGAACTCAGGGGCGTTCTACCTCCGAGCTATACCCCCAGCCCTATTTTTTATTCTTTATTTTGAAACAGGGTCTCACTAAGTTGCAGAGTGCCTCACTAGATAGCTGAGGCTGGCCGCGAACCCGCATCCTCCAATCTCAGCCTCCCAAATGCTGGGATTACAAGCATGGGCCGCCAAGCCCAGCTTGGTCTTTGTATTTAAACAAAATATAGTACATGATCTGGAAAATAAGCCTTAACTAATACTTCCTAAGAGAAATGTGTCCTTAAATAGAAAGTCTTTTTGTTGAGTTTTATACAACCTTGTGTAGTAGTTTTATCCTAATGTGTTACTAAATAAAAAAAAAAAAAAAAAAAAAACAATTTGCCTTTCTTTCATAAGGATTTCCAAGGCCCTCTCTTTCTAGCTACCTGCATATTTCTTTGCCCTGCTCATGAAAGTTACTGCTACTCTCTGTTTAGGCGTCTCTTCTTTTGAGGGGGAGGTGGATACTGGGGATTGAACCCTCTGAGCCACACCCCCAGCCCTATTTTGTTTTTTTGTTTTTTTTTTTTTTTTGCGGTACTGGGGGTTGAACTCAGGGGCATTCTACCCCCAAGCTATACCCCCAGCCCTATTTTTTTTATTCTTTATTTTGAAACCGAGTCTCACTAAGTCGCGGAGTGCCTCACTATGTAGCTGAGGCTGGCCGCGAACCCGGATCCTCCGGTCTCAGCCTCCCGAATGCTGGGATTACAAGCGTGAGCCACCACGCCCGGCTCCTATTTTGTTTTTTATTGTGAAACAAGATCTTGCTAAATTGCTGAGGCTAGCCTACCATCCACCTGTCTCAGCCTCCCAAGTACTGGGATTACAGGCGTGTGCTACCATGTCTGGCAGGTGTCTCTTCAGGAAAATTTCCAGCCCCTACCCACCTAGTTAGTGTGTTCCTAAAGCAACTATTCTTTTTAGTACTTAATCAGTGTGTTCTCATTATTCATGTATTTGTCTTTATCTCTCTGCTAGATTGTAATGCTTTACTTTTTGGGGGGTACTGGTGATTGAACTTGGGGGCATTCTACCTCTGAACATCATCCCCAGCACTTTCTATTTTTATTATTTTTTTCTCTTTTTTGCAGAACTGGGGATTGAACCCAGGGTCATTCTACCTGAGCTCCACCTGCAGCCCTATTTTTTTAAACTTTTTATTTGGAAACAGGGTCTAACTAAATTGCAGAGGGCCTCACTAAGTAGCTGAGGCTGGCCGCGAACCTGCGATCCTCCTGCTCAGCCTCCCAAGTACTGGGGTTATAAGTGTGGTGTGTACCACCACACCCAGCTTATTTTTAATTTTGAAACAGGGTCTCACTAGGTTGCTGAGGCTGGCCTCAAACCTGTGATCCTTCTGTCTCAGCGTCCCAAGTACTGGGATTACAGGCATCCATCACCATGCCCAGCCAGATTGTGATACTATTTACATTTAGAACCTAGTAAAAACTGTTAATTGAATGAACTGGATAATACCTCCAAACCTATTTATTTTGCAGATGCTTCCAGTAATTGGATTAATAGTAATTTTAGAATTTGCTACTTTTTCTTTCCTTTTCTTTTTCTGTCTTTTGGTTTTCTGATTTCATTTTTTGTTTTGTTTTTTTGCAGTACTGGGGATTGAACCCAGGGGCATTCTACCTCCGAGCTACACCCCCTAGCCCTATTTTATTTTGAAACAGGGTCTAAGTTGCAGAGAGCCTCACTAAGTAGCTGAAGCTGGCTGTGAACCTCCATCCTCCCGTCTCAGCCTCCCACCACACCCGGCTTCTGATTTCATTTTTAAGAAAGCCTTTTTCCTTTTATTTTAAACAGTTTGCTACTATTTGCACAGTCGCAATGTAATTTGCAAGGATTTTCTGGTTTCATAATCCAGTTTCCTAAAGATTTAAAGATATGCCCTGGTTTGCTTACTAAGAACAGCATTGTTCACCTTTTCTAGCTTTTACCCCTAAGGGTTGGGAGAGGGGGCTCTTGAGAAAATGAACCTCCATTCCTATTCACCTTATTTTTTAAAGCCACTATCAAGTACTGACTAGTTCTATCAAGAGCTATAAAATAACTCAGCTCTTTCTCCACTAAATCAAAAACCTATTATTGTCTTGCATTTGCTCCTAAACTTTTGAAGATGAACAGGAGACAGTTGGTCAAGTAAAAATGAAGGTGAAAATCCAGTGCTAAATGGTTTCCACCAGAGAGCTTCTGAAATTTAGATAAAATGATGTCTTATTGAGGGGAGACATCAACAGTGATTGGAACTCTCTAGTTACTAAGCATTTCTATTTTTAGGTATCGGATGATAACAGAAGGCGGAGTCAGTATAAATCACAGACAAGTAACAAATCCTGAGTGCGTTTTAGTTGTTGGACAACATATTCTCAAGAATGGACTTTCTTTACTTAAAATAGGAAAAAGGAACTTCTATATTATAAAATGGCTTCAGTTGTGATAAAAAGTCACTTTGGTTCATACTTACCCATCATTCATTCTCAAAACATGAATGATTGGTTTCAGAACAAAAAAACAGAATGGAGTATGCACTGAGCCTCATAATGTGAGTAATTTCATTATTTTTATGGGTTCATTAATATTTATTTACTAATGGTTTATTTCCTGGTCCATAAACATTAAGGACTACTATACAAAACCATGTTTTCCTATCTCCATCTTTCTTGGCTTCCATTTTGGGGTGAAGAAGAACAATGAAAAAGTGGCAATCTAAGGAATTGTGGGTACCTTTGTATCTGGAACTGAGCTAGTGTTGCAGTGTTTATAAAACTAGCCATGCCTCCGGTGTCCATATTAGAAATGGGAAATCTATTGGAAACAAATTTCTGGCTTTTTGATATTTAAGAAGTAGACTTCTGCTGGGCGTGGTGGCGCATGCTTGTAATCCCAGCATTTGGGAGGCTGAGACCGGAGGATCCGGGTTCGCGGCTGGCCTCAGCTACTTAGTGAGGCACTCCGCAACCTAGTGAGACCCGGTTTCAAAGTAAAGAACAAAAAAATAGGGCTGGGGTATAGCTCGGAGGTAGAACGCCCCTGAGTTCAATCCCCAGTACCGCAGGAAAAAAAAAAAAAAGTAGACTTCTTCAAAAGGAGAAAAGTTAGATGAGACCATAGTTGGCATTAGAAATTTCAGTAAGAAAGTTTCTTTTCAAAAAAAAGAACCAAAGCCAGGCATGGTGGTCCATACCCTTAATCCCAGTATTTGGGAGGATGAAACAAGATCACAAATTTGAGGCCAGCCCCAGCAACTCGGACCCTTAGCAACTTAGCAAGGCCGTGTTTCACAATAAAAAATAAAGGTCTAGGAATGTGTAGCTTGGAAGTAAAATGACCCCGAGTTTAGTCCCCAGTACCAAAACAAATGAGTATTTTTCAGAAAGTTTCTAATTCAGTTTTCTAGTCCCATCTCTGTGCTTAAGTATAATTCTGTCTGCTCACAGCCTTGTTTTGTCAGTGGATTCCTATGGTAGCAATTTATCTTATAGAAGTTTTTAAGTTAGTTTCATCCTCTGTCCCCAAGTAGATTATAACTTGAAGTAAACTAAAAAGGAACCAAAGAAATAAAATAGGGCAAATATTTCACCAAGAATGCCATTGTGAGAACATCAAAAGTTATTCAGGTAAGGGAAGTTTTCAGGTGAAATGTAATGGATATGGCATCAAGACTGAGTTCAGCTCTATATATGTCAGGCAAGTTAATGCTCTGGAACTGGTTCCACATCTGAAAAATCAAGATAATCTCGTCTCTATTGCCTTGAGGATCAAGTGAAACATGGAATATGGTTCACAGATTTCTTCTTTTGCAGGCACAAAGCATGACTTTAGTGTTCAAATTCCAGTTATTTACCACCTGGAATACCGGGAACAAGTCACTGTCTTTATGCAAATAGTGGAGATGTTGTAATACTATCTTGGTGATTGTGAGAATCTAACAGGAAAAAGTCATGAAACTTATGCTATAATATAAGCTATACTGTTAGGTTCCAAAGCAGATTTAGATGTTAAAAATACATGGTTTTTAAAACTTTCTCTGAGACAAATTAAGAAGAATTCATTTATTGACAAACTAATGTCATTTCATACCAATTTTATTTACACAGCAAGAACATACAGGTGTCTATTATAAATATGCGAGAAATCATCTCTACACTTCAGAACTTTACTCAGTTTAAGGGCCAACAAAGGAAGGCTTTCTCTCTTTCCATAAGTTTCTTGCTTCTGTTTTTCTTTGAACAGAGTGTGTAGTAGCAGCAAGTACATTTACATTGTTTTGAAAGCTAAACATTTTCAATTTGAAATCTGTTTGTGCTGGGGAAAATATTTCCTTACAAATTCAGAAGGCTATGATGAATAGTCCAATTAATCTGTCTGAAAAAAGCAAATCATAGATAGCTGTAATTTTAAAACTGACGTTTAATGATGGCAGAGTGATTTTTTTTTAAGTATGCTAACATTTTGGTAGCGTGCATTCATTTACTGTCAAGTTGGTACTAATAACAGATTCAAAGTAGTACCATTTAACAGGCTGACTTGTTTCTTGTTGTTTTAAATGTATGCGATTAGTTACGAGCCTGTTGTTTCTTAGTAGATGAATACCATAAGTTAACATTCATAATTTCTTTGCCAATAATCCTTCATAAATATCGTTATTGTCAGAAAATAAATATATTTGTAATATGTAATTTAATTGCCAGTTAGATGGAGCTAAATGTCTTTAGAATTTCTACCCAGATTATCTAAAGATTTTTAACATTATAGTTCATACCAGGAGTCACATGGTCAATTTTCACTATATCTATGTTGTAAACCTCATCCCCTCTTCCTGAATGCAACACAGTCATCTGTGAGCCTTTAGGAGTATTATGTATCTGTATGGTTTTCTTTTTGGTACTGGGGATTTGGTACTTTTGATACCAGGGGCACTCTACTTCCAAGCTACATCCCTACCCCTATTTCATTTTTTTTATTTGGAAACAGTCTCACTAGGTTGCTGAGGGTCTTGCTAAATTGCTGAGGCTGGCCTCAAGTTTTTGATTCTCATGTCTCATCCTGCCAAATACTGGTATTACATATGTGCAAACCCATCTTTAGATGTTTTTCTTTAAATCATAAAGTTCCATCTGTATTTTCATACCACTATTCTACTTTATTTTGTTGGTATGAAGCCACAAGTAGTTTTTAGCATCTAATGCTTACAGAAAATAGACTGATTTTAAGTCCCATCTCAAAGTGAATCTTGAAGCCTGATAAAAATACCTCATTTTGTGTATCTGAGTTACTATAATTGCAAACAAAGGAAAATTTAAGTCATCATTGGCTCTTCTGAAATGAAAAGGAACTGGCCATCATTACCAAGTCTTACTAGAAAATTCGAGACCAGGTGGCTGTAAGAAAGCATATTTTAATGCACTAAGGCAACGTGGACCCAAAAGTGGAAAGGCTGTGCAACTACACAGTATGTACCCTGCATCTTTGTCAGTGTTCCAGATCTTCTTGTATGTTCAGCTCTTTTACCAGCTCAGCAACTTCTGCAGAGAAGACTTTTAAAAACTGTAAATTGAAGGACAGGTGTGAGATGGTGACAATGTGAGGAACTTGCCAACCCCATCTTTCAGAGCCAAGTCAGTTTACAGAGTGCATGCATGACAGTCCTGTGAAATGTCTGTCAGTGCTTTCTTTTTGAAAGACTATGGCAGCAGTTCATGACTACTAACAGATTACACAGGTCATCTTATCCACAGGCAAACTGCTATGTAAAACTAGAACATCAACAGTTCTTTTTAAATGAAACTGTCACAAGACAGACCTGATATAGATGTGTATAGATATGTATACTGGGAAACTTTAGAAACAGCCGTTTATTATTTGGATTAAATGTGTGATTTGATCTGTAATGTAAAGTACACTTTTCAGTTTATAGCCAGTCTTCACAGGAGCAGATTCATACCACTGCAATACAGAGGAGTTCATAAATAAAATTCTACTCAAGGTAGGCAGTAACTGGCAGGTTTTGAGTCAGCAGTCTGAATGTTATACAGTTCTTCACCAAAGATGAGTCTCTCGGATTTCAGCAATAATTTGACTGGCTCCTTGTAATGCCTGCATTAAAGGAAATAAAAGCTTTTAAGTGCATATGAAGTTATGTAATGAAGCTGAATTTTGTGGAGAAATTTCTACACTTTGAAGTAGATTTCTTACTAGCATAAAATTTGAATCTAATGAAGCACCACCACCAACAAAATGTAGCTATAATATACTATATCTAAGGATCAGAATGCATTTTAAACTGTTATATATGAATATGCATATAATCTACAATACAAGACTTTAAATAGAAAAAACTATGCAGTAATACCTTTAGCATATCGGCTGCTTCTTTCCTTCGCTGGGCCATGTCCTCAGATTCAGTCAGAAGGTCATCCAATAAGGATGATTTATACAGTTGACCTACTAACTCACTCTGAAGAGTATCTTTCACATGATTAACCAAAAAATGCATTACTGCCTTTGGCACACTGCAAAACAAAACCAAATCATGAAGTTTTGGCAAAAACTCTACTTTTAAAAACTTCAGTTTAGATTCTGGCCTCACAAAATAATAGTGTTATAAGAATATTGATTTTAGATATTTCTTTAATGATCAAACATAAAAGCCAAGATATTTTACCTTCTTTGATCTCATCTATCATTCCTTACATCAAACTCTGCAATTAGCATTATTCACAACAACCAAAATAATGTGAAATTCAAACATCCATAAATTGATGAATACACAAAATATAACATATCCATATAATATATCAGTCAGCCATTAAAGAATGAAGTCCATTCACACATTTTGGATGAACTTTAAAGACGTAAGTGAAGCCAGGCGTGGTGGCACACGCTTGTAATCCCATTTGGGAGGCTGAGACCGGAGGATCCGGGTTCAAAGCCAGCCTCAGCTACCTAGTGAGGCACTCCGCAACTTAGTGAGACCCTGTTTCAAAATAAAGAATAGAAAGTAGGGCTGGGAGTATAGCTCGGAGGTAGAATGCCCCTGAGTTCAATCCCCAGTACCGCAAAAAAAAAAAAAAAAAAGCTGGATGTGGTGGTGCATGCTTGTAATCCCAGTACTTGGGAGGCTGCGACAAGAGGATTGCAAGTTCAAGGACAGCTCAGCAAGTAAGTGAGGCCCTGTTTCACAAAATAAAAATAGGGCTAGGGGTGTAGCTCGGAGTTAGATTGCTCCTGGGTTCAATCTCCAGTACCATACACACACACACACACACACACACACACACACAAAAGCCAGACACAAAATATCACATACTGTTATGTTCTCATTTATACAAAATGCCTAGAATAGGCAAATGCACTGCACAAGGGATATTAGATTAGTGGGGGAAGGGGCCGTGAAATGGGAATTCACTATTGATAGGTGTGTATTAAACCCAGGAGCATTCTACCTTTGAGATATTATTTTGCAGTAAGTCTCGCTAAGTTTCTGGGGGTCTCACTGGCTTCAAATCTGTGATCCTTCTGTCTTACCTCCTAAGTAATGGGGTAACAGGCTTGTGTCACCATGCCCAGCTTTGTACAGCATTTATGAGGCAATGAAGATATTACAAAAGTAGGTAGTAGTTAGCATCATACAACTTTGTGAATATAGTAAAAGCAACTGTAAAACACACTTAAAACTGAACTTTATGGTACATGAATTGTAAACAACAAACATCTCTGTAGAAAATGGGGATATTGAGAGAGAAAAAAGCTAGAGCCTACAATTATTTTGTTCAAGCCACAGTATAAAACAAAGAATTAGTACTTCTACCACAGCTAACAGATTCTATAAGCAAAAACATAAGTGATTCTATAAACCTGGTGTGGTGCATGTCTATAATCTCAGTGCTTGGGAGCCTAAAGGAGAATTGAAGGTTTAAGGCCAGGCTCTAACTTGGTGAGACCCTGTTTCAAAATAAATTGGGGCTAGGTGTGTAGCTCGGAGGTAGAATGCTCCTGGGTTCAACCTCTACTATCAAAAAAAAAAAGTGATTCATTATTAAGTGTTAGCCTATCTGGCCTTTTTATTCCTCTGTGCAGTCAAATTTCTCTTGTCTCCTAACAAGTTACCATAAATTAGATACAGACTATCTTCTAACAGAATTAGGTCACTTTTTTTTTTCTTTATTTATTCTTTTTTTTTTTTTTTTTTTTTTTTTTTTTTTTTTTTTTTTTTTTTTTTTTGGTGTGTGTGTGTGTGTGTGTGTGTGTGTGTGTGTGTGGTATGGGAGGTTTAACCCAGGGATATTCTACCTCTGAGCTACACCACCAGCCCTAGGGCCTCACTATGTTGCTGAGGCTGGCCTTGAACTTGTGATCCTTCCTGTCTCTGCCTCCCAAGTACTAAGATTATAGGCATGTGCCACCACAGGGGCTGAATACCTCACTTTATGCAACTAAATTTCTCTGTTACTACATGAAACTGCATCACAGGCAACATGAAGAAGAAACAGGCAGTGTGAACACATGAGAAAACATTCTGAATTAGAATGAAAAAAATATGTACTAGTGAAAGACATTTATTCTTATATCTTAGAGAACCAAAACAAGTAATTAAAAGATGTCAGTATTTACTAGCCAAAATAATTCATGAAACTACTAAGTTAAAAATTAGAACATTTCTCAATAACTTTTTCTAACATATAACAAGTTCTAGTTGTTCTATGTTAATAGACCATCAGACAATCTATTTGATTTAAATAATAACAAAAAAATTTTTAACCATTCACAGTGACTTTTTTTTTTTTTTGCGGTGCTGGGGATCAAACCCAGGGCCTTGTACATGCTTCTACACTGAGGTACATCTCTAGCCTCTAACCTAAATCTTAAAGTACATACATTTTCAAAACATCACTGATTGATCCAGCGGTATTAAAAGTCTTTAAGGGCCGGGCGTGGTGGTACATGCCTGTAATTCCAGCATTTGGGAGGCTGAGACCGGAGGATCCAGGTTCACGGCCAGCCTCAGCTACCTAGTGAGGCTTTCCGCGACTTAGTGAGACCCTGTTTCAAAATAAAGAATTAAAAAATAGGGCTGGTGGTGTAGCTCAGAGGTAGAATGCCCCTGAGTTTAATCCCCAGTACCGCGCAAAAAAAAAAAAAAAAGTCTGTGGGGAAGGGTTAAATGAGAGATGTGTGCATGTATGCCTTTATCAGCTTGTACCTAACAAAGATGAATGATTACAATGTACCAATAATTTTTAAAAAGTATGATTTATATGAAATAGTACTAACCTGTCTTGAATATTCTTTCTGACAATAAGAAAGTATGATTTGATAAGTCGTTCAATAACTTCACAGTCTCTCTGTTCACGGGCAGATAGTTTTCTTGCAACAGGAACTGGCTAAATAGGGTGAGGGAGAAAAATATTATTTTGTGCCATTAGGAATGGCAATTTAGCATTCAGAAGTTAATAAGTGAGCCGGGCGTGGTGGCGCACGCTTGTAATCCCAGCATTCGGGAGGCTGAGACCAGAGGATCCGGGTTCGCGGCCAGCCTCAGCTACCTAGTGAGGCACTCCGCAACTTAGTGAGACTCGGTTTCAAAATAAAGAATAAAAAATAGGGCTGGGGGTGTAGCTCAGAGGTAGAATGGCCCTGAGTTCAATCCCCAGTACCGCAAAAAAAAAAAGAAGTTAATAAGTTTTTGAGACTTTTAGTTCCTTTTGTCTTTGGAAGTGTCTCTTAAATCAAATCCTCATTGCTTACCACATCCAGCAGGTTGACAGCATGGCCTTTTTGTGGACTAGCTGGCATAATTGGAATTGGTTTTGATTTTTCTTCAGCTAATAACTCTTCAGCTTTTGAAGTTTTCAGCATTCCTCGCCAGTTGCCTGTTGTTGGTTCTTGACCACCATCTCCAACCCCACCACCTCCAGATGCAACCTGAAAAAAAAATGCACCAAAACCTATACCAACTATTATCATATCTGACATTAACTAAACACAATTCATTTTCTTCGACAGGAGTCAAGGACACACATCCAGTAACCACATAGAGTTTAATCTATTTAGACACATAATGGAGTTAGAAAGAGATGGTGGGTAGCACATATAACTAGAAACTTGAGCTTCTGAATAAGAGGTTCTGTTCTAAATTTTCAAGGCTTCAGCTAATTTAGGTCCTTCCTTTTTGTTTTCTTTATCATTTGCTGACTTCAACATTTTTCTCTTCTCCCACCCCTCTAACACTAGATTGAAGAAAAAGTACAAGCTGCCCTTAAAAATAAAACTACTCATTAAAAGCGAAAACAAAGCTGGGCACAGTGGTACATATCTGGGAGGTTGAAGTAGGACGATCACAGGTTCAAGGCTAGTGTGCCATAACTTAGCAAGACTGTTTCAAAATAAAAAATAGAGCTGAGGGTCTAATTCAGGGTTAGAATGCTCGTCTGGGTTCAATCCCCAGTACCACCAGAATAATAAGGAAACAGGTAAAAGTAGAAACTCTTTACTAAAGGAGCAAGTCTACACTCTTTCCATTCTTGGGCTGCTAGTCACTTTAAGCTGCCTAAAACATGGAATATGAACGTAAACCCCATGAGCTCCCTGAACATCTGAATGCTGAGAAAGGATCCTCTAAAGGAAATCCAGTGCTACTGTTAATCACAACTGTTTCTGTAACTTTATTAGAGTCAACTTCCAAAAGAAAAATGATATAACAGTGGGGAAAAAATAATTTACCAACATTTGAGAAATGTTATTAGGTGATCTGTAAGATCTTACAAGCTAAAGCAGATTATATAAGTCTGTTAGAAAAATGGGAAGAAGGGAAGGCATTTATAACCTTAAATCTGGATAATGAGTCAAGAAAGGTGCTAAATGGCAGAAAAACTTGAAATAGGAATGAGTCTGAGTAATTTGTATGTTAGATTATCTAGTTTTTTTTGCTGAAAATTCAGGTTATCAAGAACAATAGTTTCAAACTGTCCCCCATTTAGAGTTTGCGTAAGCTGTTGAAGCATACATGAAGCTGTGTATTTAGAGTGCCAAGTGCACACTACTGAGAAGCGTAAGAAGCATCAGAGGATTATATTAATTAGTCCTGGACAGATGACAGAACCTTTAAAGAGGAAATGTCCAAAAATAGTTTCCATCGCTGAATCTCAATTCCCTACCAAAATATTCCAAACTATTCTTGAAGGCAACAGAAAACATTGGGAAAGCCTATTATTGTTAATTAAAACAGTGTAAAAACTAGAATTAATGCCATTGTATAAAGGTTAGCAAAAAGGAACATTACGAACATAACACAGACAATAAGAAATAGATGCTACTGTACAAACAGGTTCTTCAGTGGTACTGAAGACAGTGTTTCAGTGAGAACCAAAGGTACCAACATTTCCATTCTGAAGCAAGAGACTCACATTTTTAGTTTCTCTTCTGTTGTCCTGAATTAACTGTTAAAAGATATGTTAAAACATGCAATTTAACAAGCAAGATTTAAATATAAATGGATTGAAATTTTAAAAGTGCAGGATAATTTCCTCTTTAAATTCTTTTTCTGTGTGCATCTTTTATATTGCAAGCAAAGGCATGTCAATAATATTTTATAAAGTATGCATTTTTATATATTTTAAATTTCAGACTAAAATGATCTGACCTTATTAGCACAATATCCCTTATTAATATTCTTCTATTCAGCATATCGTTTCCGGAAGATTATGTTGCACCAACAACTAGGCATGCAGGCTTAGATTAAGAATCAGAACAGACCTTGCCATCAGCCTCAGCAGAAGCAGCAGGGGAGGGCTCCTGGGAGGCAGGTGCCAAAGCACTTGGAACTTTAGAAGACTAAAGGCAAAAAATGCAGGGAAAAAAAAATCAAGGATGCCAAAATCCATTCAGAAACTTTCTACTAATGTGAATTTTTTCCCCTCTGTAACAAAATAGTCAAAGAGCATGAAAAACAAAAGCAATCCTGGGAGATAGTTGTTCATTCTGCCTTATTTACCATTGTCGTCTTTGTTAAGTTTTCTTCAGATGAATGAATACCTAAGAAAATTCAAGTTCCAAAGCCTCGCTTTTATTTGGGGCATTTAATAAGATCTTTTCTGGCAAAGAATTCAAAGTAACAGATTTTTATACAATTTTAATAATTAAGTGTTATTACTGGTAATTAAAACCTATATGCAAAATGTCTTCTCTCTGAAAAACTCATAATAAAATCAGTATCATAACAGTCTTGATAAAATCACTGACATTTTTTTAAAAGGAGCCTTGATGTTTAAAAACCACCTTTAAGCATTTATTTCAGTGTATTCTAGTATTATCTTTAAATTACACAGTCTATTTTACACTTGTATACCTTTACTCAAATAATTAAATATTTCCAGTGCAGTTTTTTTTTTGTTTGTTTGTTTTTTTGTGTTTTTTTTTTGTGGTACTGGGAATTGAACTCAGGGGCATTCTACCTCCGAGCTATACCCCCAGCCCTATTTTTTATTCTTTATTTTGAAACAGGGTCTCACTAAGTTGCGGAGTGCCTCACTAGATAGTTGAGGCCGGCCACGAACCCGGATCCTCCTGTCTCAGCCTCCCAAATGCTGGGATTACAAGCATGCGCCACCACGCCCGGCTCCAGTGCAGTATTTAAAAGAAGAAAACCTTTACTTCTTGAACTGAGTAATACTTGGAGCTTACCAATCCATCCTGAGAACTGGAGATATACTTTCAAAACATTGGATTTTTTACCTTATCTCGTGATACAGCTGAAGGTAATTCTCTTGCTAGCCTATTTCTCCTTTGTTCCTATAAAATACAACCAAGCAAACCAAGAGTGATTATCAGACTATTGAGATTTTATGCCTATTTAAAAATGTTCATCTTAGTTGAAAGTGTGGGATAACTTATAGATAAAGCCTTTCACTGTTGGAGTTCATGCTATAATTATCATCTTTTAAAAACAAATCATTTAACCCAATGCTTAATCCTTTTTTTTTTTTTTTACCCGCCTCATCACACCTGAAGGATACAACACAAGGTCAGTAACAGTGGTTCTCTGTACCAAGGATTCTCAAATGAGAATTGATTCTCAAATGATGGACAACGGACCTTTCTCCTTCCCATTAAGTTAAGAAATACTGACTTAAACTGCACAGACCACAGAAAGCATAAAGCCCTGAAAAGTTGCTCTGACCTGCACACCTTTATGTTGAATTCAGATTAACAACCACAGAAAAAACCACTACTTGAAAAATTATCTGTGGTTGAGGTTATCCTTTAATATGTTCTGTTTTCTTAATTCTAGACTATCTCCATGAAATAGTGCTGACAACTCACAGCCCTCACTAACCTAACAGACTGATCACAACTGTCCACTGTCCTAATTTGCTAGTGTCAAACTGGTACAAAGCTACAGAAACTGTTAAATACAAGTCAACATGTACTGACTGAGCACCTGCTATATCCAAGCACCACGGTAGCTGCAAGACCACGAACCAGAAGGATATGGATGACAATCGATCTTTCATAGGTAGCAAATACAACAGAAAAGCAATTAGGTTAAATGGAGTCCCAATTGCTCCTAAATAGGAAGCATTTTATGAACACTCAAACTTGAAGAAAATTAGGTAACAAAGCTTCACAATCACGTCTTACATGTGAAACTTTTGACAGAAATTTGACCCATCTTCAGGCACTTATATAGTGAATAATATAAAAGAAACAGATTTTAACAATCTTCAGAACTAAATATTAGCATGTTAAAATATACATTTTGAAGGCTGCAAAATAAAAAGGCAGAGAATGTGGAGAATGGGGATTCTCACCCTAGTCTATTACAAACCAGTTATGGCCCTAGCTGGCCTTAGACCCCCCACAGACCTGGCTTATTTGCTTTGTTAACTGGATAGGTTACCAATTCTTTCTAAGCCTCAATATCCTAATCTGTTTACATATCCACATAATGTTTCTTGACAGTGCCATTAGCCAGAGGCATATTCATTTGGAGAAAAACTCTGATCTGAAACTGTATCACATATGACCATGTCAGTATAACAAAACTCCAAATACAAAGGTTCTATGAAGTTAGTTTTAGTGTTACAAGAACTAAGTCCTTAAACCATGGAAGTGTCCATGTGCCAATATTTAACAACTGTTACCTCATTCACTGAGTAAATTATAGAGAGCCTTACTGTATGCATTTTGGGTTTTTTTTTTTTTTTTTTTTTTTTAATAATGGGAAAAACTCTAGCTCTGGAGGGTAAAAAGTATTTCCCAATATCTGTTAAAGGCAAGGTGCTTGTTTCATAAATAGTGCTCAGCAAAGTAAGCACTGAAGGAACAGCTGTTATCATGCTTGGGCCTCAGGTGCATCATTTGTCTCAACCAAAGGGGAAGTTGAAAACCTAGTGACCCTTCCAGTACCAAATTCCATGTTTATAGTTTTCTCTCCACCCATATGCAGAAGAGGAAGGCTGACATAGAAAGGGACTCAGGTATTACTGAATTAGGAAGCAGGAGGATAATTTTCTTGAAAGGATAGCGGGGAGAAGCTAGCCATCAAGACTTAGTTCCATCTGAAATCTTGCACAACTTGTTACATTTAGATCAGATGGAAGAAATGATCCTTGGAATGCATTCACTCGAGTACTCTGCTTTTTTTTTTTTTTTTGCGGTACTGGGGATTGAACCCAGGGGCATTCTACTTCCAAGCTACATCCCCAGCCCTATTTTTTTCTTTTTTTTTTTTTTTTTTTTTTGCGATACTGGGGATTGAACTCAGGGACATTCTACCTCCGAGCTACACCCCCAGCCCTATTTTTTACTCTTTATTTTGAAACCGAGTCTCACTAAGTTGCAGAGTGCCTCACTAGGTAACTGAGGCTGGCCGCGAACCCGGATCCTCTGGTCTCAGCCTCCCAAATGCTGGGATTACAAGCGTGCGCCACCACGCCCGGCTCCCAGCCCTATTTTTCTTTTATTCTTTATTTTGAAACCGGCTCTCACTAAGTTGTGGAGTGCCTCATTAAGTAGCTGAGGCTGGCCATGAACCCGGATCCTCCGGTCTCAGCCTCCCAAATGCTGGGATTACAGGCGTGCGCCACCACGCCCGGCTCTGCTTTTCAAATTTATAAAAAATTAGGTAATTCTTAGCTGGGCATAGTGGAACAGGCCTGTAATCCCCATACTTGGGAGGCTGAGATAGGAGGATCACAGGATCAAGACCAGCCTCAGCAACTTAAGACTCTCAGCAACCTAGTAAGACTTTAAAAAAAAACAAAAAATAAGCTGGGCATGGTGGCGTGGGCCTATAATCCCAGTATTTGGGAGGCTTAGGAGGAAAAAAATAAAAAGGTCTAGGCTGGGTGTGGTAGTGCACACTTGTAATCCTAGTATTTGGGAGGCTGAGACAAGAGGATCACAGGTTCAAGGCCAGCCTCAGCAACTTAATGAGACCCTGTTTCAAAATAAAAAGAATAAAATAGGGCTTGGGTATAGCTCAAAGGTAGAATACGTGAGTTCAATCCCCAGTACCAAGAAGAAAAAAAAAAAAGAATTCTTGGAGTGCTTCCTTTACAGCTTTCAGAGCCAAATAAAAACAATTTTAAACATTCACTTTATTTTATACACTTCAACCTGAATAAACTACACTTACTGCAATGGGGCCAGGCAGTCCTTCAACACTAAATCAATGAATTTCCAGAGTTTAAATTCATAAGCAGAAAGTATGAATTATGCCTCCACGTGGTTTTGAGAATTAAAAACAATGTAATGACCTCAGCAAATTTCCTGGCATTTAGCAGGTACTAATATGGCACATCTGTTTTATAGTGATCCAATGCTAAGTAAGTTTGATATAACTTAGTTACATCAGATTTTCTATCTCTGAAGAAAAACAACTTGAATTGTAGTTACCTCTATGTTATTGTTCATTAGCCCACAAGCATCAGCAAAGTCTGGATGTTTTGTATTGATGTAAGCCAATTCAATTGCCACTAAGTTATGGACCTAGAAAAAAATAAAATTATGCTTATATACAAAAATATGTCAACCTAAATTTACTTGGATGAATTTACATGTAAGACTTATTACATATAAGGCTTATTATACAGACAATACTGAAAAAGGGAAGTCATGCCTAAATGAACACTTGATAATTATACTCTAACTGATAAATCTTATGCCAAATAGTTATTAGCTTTTAAATTATTTGCATTTCAGCATCTAAAATTGCATATTTAAAAAAATTTTAAGCCAGTACTTGGGAGGCTGAGACAAAAGGATCGCAGGTTCACAGCCAGCCTCAGCTACTTAAGCACTCCACAACTTAGACCCTGTTTCAAAATAAAAAAATTAAAAAAGAGCTGGGGGTGTAGTGTAGCTCAGAGGTAGAATGTCCCCGAGTTCAAAATCCCCAGTACTGCCCCCCCCCCATTTTTTTTTTCTTTTTTTCTTGGTACTGGGAATTGAATCCTAGAGGCCTTCTATCTCTGAGCTATGCCCCAGCCCTTTCTATTTTTTATTTTTGAAACAGGGTCTTGGCTCAGGCTGGCCTCAAACCTGCAATCTTCCTGTCTCAGCTTCCCAAATACTAGCATTACAGGTATGCACCACTGTGCCCAGCTATAAAATAGCATTTCTAAAGGAGAAAAATGACATTAAGCTAGCTTACAAGTATTTTACTGCTAGAGGGAAAAATGTTATCTACCTAGTGCAAATTATATATATTCCAAGCCTTTGATTGACAACTTTGCTATTCAAACCTCAGATCATCCATTATTCCATGTCAAAGTTTTAGTTCAATTTCAAAATTAAGAGAGCAGTTCACAGCTGGGTACAGTGGCATACAACTATGATCCCAGCAACTTAGGAAGCTGAAGCTTCTAGGAGGATCACAAGTTTAGGCCAGCCTCGGCAACTTAGCAAAACCTTGTCTCAAAAAAAACTTTAAAAAGGGCTGAGAAGGTATCTCAGTGGTAGAATGCCCCTGGGTTCAATTTCCATTTCCCCCGCGACACCCATACAAACACACACGAAACGAAGGAAGGAAAGAAAATAGTTCGTAAGTGTAAGGTGTTACTTCATTTGAATAAAGGGTATGTTTAGACCTAAGATAATGACTTATTAGCCTTAATTATGAAGCACCTATTTAATATATGATATGGGTTCAAAATCTAATGGACAGTAATCAAAAAGAGTTGAAATTAATTTCTCCAGTCTACTATAGAATTCCGAAGGCTTATGAAAAACTTTAATCTTCTATTATGTCTTTTGTATTGTCCTGACAACTTTCAGGAATTAGAGCAGTACTTACTAGTACAGAACTGGGTGCAAAGGATCTATTCAAATTAAGTTCCAATGATCCCCGTGACATCAGTGCTTAGAATCTGAGATCAGGCTAAATTTGGACTCAGGATATCTAAATCTGACAGTTATTCTCGCTAGGGAAATAATTAAGCAGCAGCACTTATATTCTATACTTCTATGGATAGTTTTGTACTCTCCACCACTGAAGTTGGGATCCTGAGCTAAGGGCACAAAAGCATTTTTTGTGGCCAGAAAAACAAAACAAAAAAAAAACCCTGCCTAACAGTTAGAAACATAGGGGCAATTTGTATCTCATACTTTGGTCTGTTTCAGGTTTTTTTTTTTTTGTGGACAGCTACAAACCACAAAAGAGTAGCAGTAATTCTGACTTTAGTCAGAATTAAACAAGCAAACTATAATAGAGTATCCTGATGTATATCACAGTAGGAACTTGCTATAAAGGCTCAGTTTACTTAGGCTAAAGATAGAACTAATTTCCCATTAAAAACAGTGATATACAGGCAGGCATGGTGGCGCACGCTTGTAATCCCAGCATTCGAGAGGCTGAGACCGGAGGATGTGGGTTCGCGGCCAGCCTCAGCTACCTAGTGAGGCACTCCGGAGTGCAACTTAGTGAGACTTGGTTTCAAAATAAAGAATAAAAAATAGGACTGGGGGTATCAGCAACTTAATGAGATCTTCAGCAACCTAGCAAGACCCTGTTTCAAAATAAAAAAAAATTAAGAGAGATAGGGGTGGAGCTTAGAGGTAGAATGCCCTGAATTCAATTCCTTGTACCACTAAAAAATAAAAAACTAGTGACATTATATAACAGAGCAAAGCTCAGAGCCCTCAACAACTCCACTGTCATGAAATGTGTGGTTGCAGCCTAGCAATGATTAAAATATGAAGAAAAAGCCGGGTATGGTGGCGTATGCCTGTAATCCCAGTACTTGGGAGTCTGAGACAGGAGGATCACAGGTTGGTGGCCAGCCTCAGCTACTTAATGAGGCTCTCTGCAACTTAGTGAGACCCTGTTTCAAAATAAAGAAGAAAAAAGTACAGCTGGGGGTGTAGCTCGGAGGTAGAATACCCCTGCATTCAATCCCCAGTACCACAAAAAATAATAATAGTGGTGGTGCACATGTGTAATCCCAGCATTTGGGAGGCTGAGACCTGAGGATTCGGGTTCGAAGCCAGCCTCAGCTACCTAGTAAGGCCCTCTGTAACTTAGTGAGACCCTGTTTCAAAGTAAAGAATCAAATATAGGGCTGGGGGTATAGCTCGGAGGTAGAATGCCCCTGAGTTCAATCCCCAGTACCCCAAAGTAAATAAATAAATGCAGCCAAACTAAAACTTAAGCTTTTAATTATAGTGTTTATAGTCAACTGTGACATAGTAACTCACCATTTCATTTGTAACAGGCAACCTTTTGCGAAGAAGACAAGTCACTACTTCAACTATAGCATCATGAAGTTTAGGAAACCGTAGCAACTCCTATATGTGATAGAGAAATACAAATGTTAGTCTACTTTGTTTAATGAAAAATTAATCACTGAAATACTAAATTAGATTTGTTATATTTAAGAATACTATTGCAAATCACTTTAAATAAACAGAACTACAGCTTTTACTGTTAGCCCATCTTACATATTTCCTCCCACCCTATGAAACCACCGCCTCAGTCCTTTACTAGTTAACCTGAAACCTGTAACATTCCTCTGTTACCTGTGTACTGTAATTGCTACAGTGCTGAATAATCCTCTGCATTTCCTCATGAACCAGTTCCACACAGCGGAGGCTGGGCTCTTCCAGACGCTTAATTTGCCGTTTGACCAGCAACTCAAATGAAACTTCAGGCACAAACAAAGCAGGACGAGGACCCTGAAAAAACAAAAGTTAGAGCTCTTATAACTGCATGTGATTTCAATTCTTACCAAAGGTTAAAAAACTTTATTATAATACTATATAAAAAAGCAGCCACACTAAGCCAGGCTACTTTCCGGTATATTTCCATGAAAAGTGCTTCTGGAGGTGTCGCTCAATGGCAGATAACTTGCCTTGCATGTGCAAGGCCCTGGGTTCAATCCCCAGCACCACAGAAAAAAAAGAAAAAGCTTAATTTCAAATTAAGAGCAAATTAACAAGTTGTACAATTAATAAAGCTTTAACTTAATTTTTAAAAACTCTGAAAGTTAAGCATACTCACAGTAGCATTTCTAATGGCAGTCAAAATGTCAATAGTATTAAGGCCACCTAGAGGGTCAACAGATTCTAAGGTTCGCCCAAAAGTCTCATGGAAAATATAACAAATTCTAGCACCACCGCATCTGAAAGGCAATGAATATATGGTTTCTTGCATTACCACAGGAGAAAGACGCAGTAAGTTATAAGTCTTTGTATGAGCTTTAAACTTGTGTCTTCCTGGGAAAGCCTCATAAATAATTACATTTGAGCTACTCTCATTTCTATGTGTTCTCAACTCAAGAGTCAGTATGAACAAGTTTCTGTAATTTTTCTTAATGGGAAAAAAGAGTCATTTCATGAACAGCATAAACATACTTATATGTTTAGTAAGTGTTTTGAGTAAAGTATCACTTAACTAAGAATTGCTAAATAGCTTTTCCCTGCCCTAGTTTTCTTTCGCCTTTGAGTTCCATAAAAGCAGGAAACAGTGTGTTATTTGTTTCTCTTGATTCACAAAATCTAGACTAGAGGTCAGCAAAGTTTTCCCTTAAAGGGCCAGATAATATCTGTTGTAGCTACTCAATTTGCCATTATATACAACAGCAGCCATAAAAAAATACCTACGCAGCCGGGCGTGGTGGCGCACGCTTGTAATCCCAGCATTCGGGAGGCTGAGACCAGAGGATCCGGGTTCACGGCCAGCCTCAGCTACCTAGTGAGGCACTCCGCAACTTAGTGAGACTCGGTTTCAAAATAAAGAATAAAAAATAGGGCTGGGGGTGTAGCTCGGAGGTAGAATGCCCCTGAGTTCAATCCCCAGTACCGTAAAAAATAAAAAAATCTAAGCAAATAAGCATAGCTATGTTCCAATAAAACTTATGCACACTGAAGCCGGGCGTGGTGGCGCACGCTTGTAATCCCAGCATTCGGGAGGCTGAGACTGGAGGATCCGGGTTCGCGGCCAGCCTCAGCTACCTAGTGAGGCACTCAGCAACTTAGTGAGACTCGGTTTCAAAATAAAAAATAAAAAATAGGGCTGGGGGTATAGCTCGGAGGTAGAATGCCCCTGAGTTCAATCCCCAGTACTGCAAAAAAAAAAAAAAAAAAAAAAAAAACTTATGCACACTGAAATTTAAATTTTGTAATTTTCAGATGTCAAGTCGGGCATGGTGATACATGCCTATAATCCTAGCACTTGGGAGGCTGAGACAGGATGATTACAGGTTCAAGGCCAGCCTTAGCAATTTAGCAAGACCCTCAGCAACTTAGCAAGATCCTGTTTCAAAATAAAAAATAAAAAGAGCTGCAGGTGTAGCTTGGAAGTAGAATGCCCCTGGGTTCAATCCCCAGTACCACCAAAAAAAAAAAAAAGAAAGAAATACTCTTCTTTTAATTTACTTTCCTTTTTGCATTTAAAATTTTACTTTTTTAATGTAAGTCTTTAACTGTTGGGCTGTTGTCTCCCTCTTTCCCTTTTTTACTACTATTACTCAGTACTTTTTTACAGTAGATCAGGTAAAAGGCAGTAATCTAACATTATGGTAACTGAAATAAGCCAAGCACAAAAGGATATTGTATGACTCTACTTAGGTGAAATATCTAGAATAGGCAAATTCATAGGGAAAGTCAATTAGAAGTTACCAGGGGTAGGAGAGGATGGGGAGTAACTGCTTAGCAGGTACAGAATTTCTCTATGTTGGAAATAGATACCACTGATGGTTGCACAGCATTGAGTCAAAGTAATGCCATTGAACTGTGCACTTAAAAATGGCTACAAATCAGCCTGGCCTGGTGGCGCATGTTTATAATCCAGTACTCGAGAGGCTGAGACAGGAGGATCACAGGTTGGTGGCCAGCCTCAACTACTTAGTGAGGCCCTCCACAACTTAGACCCTGTTTCAAAATAAAGAATAAAAAAAATAGGGCTGGGGGTATAGCTCGGAGGTAGAATGCCCCAGGTTCAATCCCCAGTACCACAAAAAAAAAAAAAAAGGTTACAATTACCAGTAGTTGGTCTCTGCTTCCAGCCTTTCTTTTCTCCAGATACTTTCAATAATAACCAAATTATCCTCCTAAAATGGGTTACTCCTCTAACCAAAAGTGTTTCTTTCTTTAATAGCAACAAATTCTCTAAATTGTAAGCAATATATTTAAGACTTTTTACAATCTTTTTCCTAGACACCTTTCCTGCTTCTTCTTCTATTATGTCCCACTATTGTACAGGCCTTGCATTATTCTTTACTCTTCCCAAGCCTAATATGCCCTCCCCTACTACCTTCCCAGGTTCTATTCAGAGCCCAGTGCAGACGCCTTATTAACTATGGAGTCCTTCCAGTCCTTGAAAGAAATGAGAATACTCTCTAGTCAATATCCTAAAACTTATAGACATAAATTGCCCATTTATGTTACATGTACTTTTTTGGATATGTATTATATTTAGCAGTAAGAAATATTAAATAAAAATGGTCATATTTTGCCACCATCCAAACCTCATAGAACCTTTACTTACCTAAGTTACCCACTAAACTCCTTAAAGGCTTTTATAAAAATCTTTTATTTCCTTCAATATGCCATATATAATAGCCACTCAATAATCAGTCTGTTAAATAACCTATCTTTTTATGTTAAATCATATGAAAGACCACCTAGGTCACACAAATGTGTACTGGGGTAGGTAGGGTAAAGGATTAATGGGACCATCCCAGTAATGGGATTAATGAAGGCATGAGGGTGGGCAGGCAGAGAGAAAGGGAGGGAGGGAGGGAGGGAGGGAGGAGAAACAGAGGAAGGAAGAAATGGATATTCTGTTTTACTACTAGGAGTAAAACAGTATAATATGCCAATAGTACACAATATGTAATGAATGATGTTGAGGATGGATGTTATACCCTTTAATTTAGTACTACTTTTAGGAATTTAGCCTTAGGATTTACTTGGATACATGGCCCAAAGATGGGTGCACAAGTAGTCTGTGCCAGCATCACTTGTGTATATACTAGTCACCCCTTAGCTACAATTTCACTTTCTGAGGTACCATTTACCCATGGTCAGCTATAGTCCAAAAATATTAAATCAAAAATTCCAGAAATAAATGATTCCTAAATTTTAAATTGTGGGCCATTCGAACACGATGACATTTCATGCTGTCCTAATCAGTCCTACCTGGGATAGGAATTTGCTCTTTGTCCAGTGTCTTTTATTCATTAGTCACCCTGGTGCCCATCTATCTCAGTTATCAGACTAACTGTCTATAACAGTGCTTGTAAAATAGGGCTCAGTACTAGTCTTGGTTTTAGATATCCCTTAGGGATTTTGGAATGTATGCCCCAAGAATAAGGGATGACTAATGGAATTCTAAACAAACTATCTAACAATAGATGACTGATTCAATAAATGAAGGTATATCTAAAAAGCAAAATCTTCAGACTGACAAATCAGTATACAATACTAGAAAATTGTTTATGGCATGTTAGTTTAAAGACATGATTCCAAAGTAGCATGAATAGCATCTGATTTTTAAAATATGTAATATTTATATATTACATATATATTATATATAATATTTATATATTACATATATTTAAATGGATTATATATATATCTTATAAGTGGACAGAAAAATGTCTAAGCAGGAATTATCTCTGGTTGATGAAATTAAAAGTAATTTTGTTTTTACCTTTTATTTTTACTTATATGCATTTTCTAATTTTTCATGAATTTCTCATGCTATGTGTATTAATGAAACAAAATTTAGCCGGGCGTGGTGGCGCATGCTTGTAATCCCAGCATTTGGGAGGCTGAAACCAGAGGATCCCGGTTCGCGGCCAGCCTCAGCTAACTAGTGAGGCACTCCGCAACTTAGTGAGACGCTGTTTCAAAATAAAGAATAAAAAAAAAATAGGGCTGAGGGTATAGCTCAGAGGTAGAATGCCCCTGAGTTCAATCCCCAGTACCTCAAAAAAAATAAATAAAAACATTTAAGGTAAATTAAGAAATATTTTTAAATGCTTATCAAGTAATATATTGCTTTTAAAAAGGCTTAAACTATGCTTTTACATAGTTTGTAAAGCATTTTTACACATATAACAGACATTATTCTATTTCTAAAATGTTATTACTGTTTTATAAATAAGGCACAATCAGATAGTCTTAGTTGAAATCACTTTTAAAAATAAAGGTAACTAAAATTACACAAAAATTTCTTACTTACAGCTCTGAAGTTTCAATATATTTTGCGGTTCCTTCAATAGTGTTACAATATTCTGTAGCAAATTTGGTAATGAGCTGGAGTAAAGTAGCACTTTTATCATCCACAGGTTCACCATAGCTATTTAGCAGAGACTGATACTGAGCAGCCAGAACATTTATTCTTGTTTTTAACTCTGGCAAGCAGTCTCTGATGTGATGCATCAGTAACCTAACAAAGATCAGAAAGGCAGGATTTCAATGTTAAACTGTGCATTCTGATGCTCTAAACAAACCCAGTTTTAAAAATGCAAATAATGGGGGGAAACTAATTAAGTAATTTATCTTGATTGTGAAAGGTCTCTATCCATATTCCTGGTACTAAGCCTTATAATCTCCTGAATGTTAAACGCTATCTTTTGTACACTAAGAAGATGACTGGTGGTTAGGGGTTCCTAAAGAGCTTCAAAATAGTGGCTGGTCACCAAAAAGACTAGGCATGATTCAGTCAGGCTGAAGGCCAAACTGATCAGCAATGGCCAATGATTCGATGAATCATGTCTCTGTAAGGAAGATGCCATAAAAACTTGAATGGACCTTCAGATGCAAGATATATCTGAAGTGGAGGAGCAGTATTGTGGGACTGAGCTCTCAACTTGTGGGTTTCAGATGCTTCTGTAAGCAAGTAGTGTCAGAATTGAATTGAGTTAGACCACACCCACTGAGAAGCCACTGGAGAATTGTTTGTACAGTGTATGGGGAGAAAACCCACATATAGCTGGTGTCAGAAGCATTCTCTGCTCTACTGAATGACTGTGTAAGAATAGGAAAACAAATAAAAAAACCCCACTTTTTTCCCTATATCACAACACCAGGAAATAAAGCAATCTTAGAGGTTTTGATCAATGCTTTTGAAATCTTCCTTTGACCCATCAAATTTTAGCAACTGATAGAAAACCAAATATAAAATGAAAACGCAAATTATTTTCTTATTATTGCAATTATCATAAAGTAACTCAGTCTAATTCTACTGATAAAATTTAGTTTCATCAACTTTTACAATAGGTACCCAGCACAGTGTAAATCTATCTTACTAAGATCCACGTCCCAAGCCAGGTGTGGTGGCGCACGCTTGTAATCCCAACATTTGGGAGGCTGAAACCCGAGGATCCGGGTTCGCGGCCAGCCTCAGCTACCTGGTGAGGTACTCTGCAACTTAGTGAGACCCTGTTTCAAAATAAAGAATAAAAAATAGGGCTGGGGGTATAGCTCGGAGGTAGAATGCCCCTGAGTTCAATCCCCAGTACCAAAAAAAAAAAAAAAATCCACATCCATCCACCTTTAATTTAGGGAGTACGGCAAAAGTAAAAGAAAATGGCTTTCACTGTATTCATTTATAAATCATCTAGAAAGGTCTTTTAGGCCCTACACAGTGGGACTGTATCACTGGGTTTTTAGAATTCAAGGTATATAACTTACATTATTTCTACTATAAGAATAGAAGAAATCCAGCCGGGCATGGTTCGAGGCCAGCCTCAGCTACCTAGTGAGGCACTCCACAACTTAGCGAGACCCGGTTTCAAAATAAAGAATAAAAAATAGGGCTGGGGGTGTACCTCGGAAGTAGAATGCCCCTGAGTTCAATCCCCAGTACCGCAAAAAATAAATAAATTTAAAAAAATAAAATAAAAAATAGAAGAAATCCTAAAAATAGATCATGTGAAAATTATAAATTTTAATTTAGTTCCTAAAATCCAAAGTGAAAATTAAGTTATCTGCTATCTAGTTATAACCTCAAAACTAAATTAACTGTCAAAAACTTTGTATTTGAAACATTTCAAAATTCATTTCAGTATTCTAGACTACAGCATGATTTAATGTCCACCACCCCAGTAAAAGGAGACATCTACTTTAAAAGAACCTACTACTCCATAGAAACCAGAAGTGAAACAGTGAGGACAGTAATGCAAACATAGCGAATAAACAAGAATGGTCTCCCACACCTGTTGGCAAAACAAAAACATCTCATTTCCAAAAGATAAAAAAAATTACCTGTTTAGAGTCCTAGCAAGATACTTTGTTCCATTTCTATTGGCCAGAGATGGGTATTTTTTTTGAAGAAAAGCATATTCATCGCGGATTGAATCAGTAACACTCTTCTTATTGTTAATATCTAGCTGACTCCTAGGGTTGAAAAATAATAAGACTGTTCAACTAAAATCAACTGTCACCGAGCGTGGTGGCCCATGCTTGTAATCCCAGCATTTGGGAGGCTGAGACAGAGGATCCGGGTTTGGGGCCAGCCTCAACTACCTAGTGAGGCCCTCCACAACTTAGTGAGACCCTGTTTCAAAATAAAGAATAAAAAATAGGGCTGGGGATATAGCTCGAAGGTAGAATGCCTCTGAGTGCAATCCCCAGTACCACAAAAAAAAAAAAATCAACTCTCAACCTCTCCCTACACTAGATGATGGTGGGGATGATGACAGCCCCAGGCATCGTTCCCTAATACCTCATATGGATTGTTTCATTCAATTCTCGCAATAATTCTGTGAGATCAGTATTCCTATCTTAGCCAGGCGTGGTGGTGCATGCTTGTAATCCCAGCATTTGGGAGGCTGAGACCGGAGGATCCAGGTTCACAGCCAGCCTCAGCTACCTAGTGAGGCCCTCTGCAACTTAGTGAGACCTGGTTTCAAAATAAAGAATATTTATTCTTTATTTTATTCAAAATAAAGAATATTCTTTCTGGGGGTGTAGCTCGGAGGTAGAATGCCCCCAAGTTCAATCCCCAGTACCGCAAATAATAATAATAATAATAATAATAATAATAATAATAATAATAATAATAATAAAAAGTATTGCTATCTTATTTTTTTGCAAGGAACTGAGGTTCCAAGAGATTAATTGACCTTAGGCCACCATTAAGTAGCACAGCTAAGTTTGAACTATATGACTTGCAAATAATTAAAGCCTGTATAGCCTAAGTCTTACTTATACCATTAACTGTATGCAAAAGCAGTACTCTTAGCTAATGTGATGGCAAATACCTGTAATCCCAGGATTTGGGAGGCTGAGACAGGAGGATCACAGTTTCAATGTCAACACATGGTAGAGACCCTGTTTCCAAATAAAAAAGGACTGCAGTATAGCTCAGGGGTAGAACACCCCTGAGTTCAAGCCTCAGTACTCTTTCCCCCAACATACACACATACACAAAGGAGTACTTTTTTTTTTTTTTTTTTGTGGTACTGGGGATTGAACTCAGTGGTATTCTATCTCTGAGCTACACCCCCAGCCCTATTTTTTTTATTTATTTTGAAACAGGGTCTCATTAAGTTGCAGAGTCACTAGGTAGCTGAGGCTGGCCGCCAACCTGGATCCTCCGATCTCAGCCTCCCAAATGCTGGGATTACAAGCGTGCACCACCACACCTGGCTAGAAGTACTCTAAGTGACAACTGTAGACAGGTGCAAAAATCTAAGTGTGCCTTAACTACATTTTACTCATTGACAGACAACTAGTTTCTACCAAAAATAAAGTCAATTTGAAAAGCAACCATTTACAAATACAAAAAGCAGTATTACACCAACTTACCTAAAAAGGGAAATAAATGAAAATGGGGAGGGGGGGGCTATAGGAGAAGAGAGGGGAAGGAAGCATATATGAATAGAAAGAGATGATTTCAAAGGCTATTACATATCACTTAATAAAACATTTTCACTTACAAGAGGCTTGAGACCCAAAGATGTGAAGTATTGTTTAAACCCATATTATATCTATTTTGTAGAACTAGGACTACAACCTAGATCTCTTGGTAATTTCAGTGTTTCCTACCATATAAAAGCTTTGGACCCAAAGAAGTCATCATTTGAATCCAGCTCTATCTTTCACTAGCCATGTGACTTTGGTAAAATAATCTTAGTTTTTCAATTATAAAACAGACACCAACACCTACCTTATGGGATGTTGTGAGAGTTCCAAAAGATATACTACCATTTGCAAATTGCTCACAGTAGTGTCAAAAACATAATTAGACACCCAATAATAGTTTCCTTTCCACTGTTTTTAATACCAGCTATTTATAATTAGGATAACTTTAAATAAAATTTCTACAAGTCACAACTTGGCAATTACAGAGCATCACTAATGCTATACGTTACTCTAGCTATTAAAATTCTATTACCTTGCTGGGTGTGGTGGCGCATGCTTGTAATCCTACTACTACTACTTGGAAAGCTAAGACTGGAATATCACAGGTTCAAGGACAGCATCAGCAATTTAGTGAGGCTCTCAGCAACCTAGTGAGATCCTGTTTCCAAATAAGAAAATTGGTCTTGGGATGTAGCTCGGAGGTAAAGCGTGTGCCACCACACCCGGCTATTAATTAATTTATTTAGGCAGGGTCTCGATAGGTGAGCAATGAATTCTTTAGCAACCTAATCGCCTCTTACACTATAGTAAGAGGGGTTAGGTAAAAAGACATATCACTTTTCCGAGATTTCTTAGAAATTCAGACTTCTTTTGAAATGAGAATGCTGCAGTTCTTATCCCCTGAGGCTGCTAACCTGTTAACTACTCCAATTATTCCAAGTTTGACTGGAATAACCCTTCCCATCAACACATCCATGGCATCAGTGCCAGCATCCATGAGATCAAGTTTAGTGATTACAGCAAGGGTTCTGCGACCTGGAAATGCAAAAAGAAAACAGAAAGAAAAGAAAGATGACCCATTAAATAAAGCCATTAAGTATTAATAAAGGAAAATCCTCATGTATAATGCCACCTAACACTACCTTCTTTGACCAATTTGGTAATACTTTTACAACTTCTACTTAAAAGCACTTTAAAATTTTTTTTAAACATTGTGTAAAAAATTGTTTAATGTTTTCACATGTAATTTTTTATTAGCTCTTAGGACTAACTTTTTTTTAGGTATTTTTGAAAATCTGTTTAAAATTCTTTTTTGATGAACAGTTCTGGTTTTTGGGGAGGTGGGGTACAGTACTAGGGATGAAACCTAGGGCCTCATGCATGCTAAGCAGAGGCTCTACCACTAAACTACATCCCTAGCCCCCAGTTCTATTATTTTTGACAAGTGTAAACAGATGTGTCACTACTGCCTCAAGACATAATAGTTCCATTGCCCCCCCAAATTTGGGGGGGGGGTTGGTGGCACTGAACCCAGGGGTGTTCTACCTCCGAGCTACACCCCCAGCCCTATTTTATTTTTATTTTGAAACAGGGTCTCGCTAGGTTAATGAGAATCTCACTATTTGCTGAGGCTGTCCTCGAACCTTCAATCTTCCTATCTTAGCCTCCCAAGTACTGGGATTACAAGTGTGTGCTACCACACCCGACAGCATATAACTTTTTGAGTACCTGTTTCAAAATAAAAAGTAAATACAGGGCTGAGAAGTGTAACTCAGAGGTAGACTGCACCTGGGGTCAACCCCTAGAACCTCCCCACACACATACAAAATTAAATAGTAAGCTCTTTGGTAAGTTTATCTTTCAGTCTAACTGAAATGAACATTAATTACTCATACAGTAAAAAAGCTTTTTTTTGGGGGGGGGAGGTTAACTGGGGATCAAACCCAGTTATCTCTGAGCTATGTATGTATCCCAACCCTTTGTTTGTTTGTTTATTCATTCATTCATTTTGTAACAGGGTCTCACTAAATTTCTGAGGTTGGCCCCAAACCTGCAGTCTTTCTGTCTCAGCCTCTCAAGTACTGGGATTACAGGTGTTCACCACCACTCCCAACTAAAAAAGCTTCTTACATTTTTGAAATAAAAAAAATTTTAATGGCCCTGCTTAGGGCATTTAATTTTCTTAGCATTAATGTTTCCTGTCAAATATTTGATATTCTTCAAAGTGGGAAAAGAAAAATATGACGCAGCCTTCAGAGCCTCCAAATATTCAGGTGAAAAGGAACTGGTTTCTTTATAGAAGAAACAATAACCACTCTCTTACGAGCTAACATTTATTTATATAGACTCAGAGGTGCTCCTACATTATTAGCCAGCTATCACTGACCTACAGTATGAACTAACTTGGAGAGTTATGAATGCTTCATAAAAATATTTACTGTGTATCTAGAAATCCCCTGTGCCTTGAGCATGGTCAACTGTTTTCTAACTCTGCAGAATGTAGATACTATAATTCTCCCCTGTACCATAATAATCTGCAATGATTATCTACTGAGTTATTCATAAAAGTTGGCCATTCAAAAACTTCATTTTAAAGCAAGAGATCCTTTTTGGAAAGCTATTGTATTGTGTTAAAATCTTTAGGTTGGAAATATATTGGAAATATAGACATAATGTGAATTTTTTGCCTATAGTGTATACCAATTTAATTCTAAACTATTCCATCAGAATTTCTATTTGAAATTATAAGCAAAATAGGAAAGCATTCATTTTCAAATCTGTGTTAACTAGAAATATTCCTTTGGAAATAAAAATCAAGCCAAGCGTGGTGGCACGCGCTAGTAATCCAAGTACTTGGAAGGCTGAGACAGGATCCGGGTTTCACAGCCAGCTTCAGCTACTTAGTGAGGCTCTCTGCAACGTAGTGAGACCCTGTTTCAAAATAAAGAATAAAAAATAGGCCTGGGGGTATAGCTCAGAGGTAGAATGCTCCTGGGTTCAATCCCCAGTACCAAAATTAAAAAAAAAAAAAACTGGGGGTGTAGCTCAGAGGTAGAATGCCCTTGGGTTCAATCCCCAGTTCCACAAAAAAAATAAAAAATAAAAATCCCTTTCTTGAAGAATTTACCATTGTAAATTAATCTCATTTAATACTGACATCTGTCCTTACCATCTGGATCTACCTCTCTTGAAATCTTAAGTGCCTCTGATGTTGCCATATCTGTATTAGCAGCAGTGACAGCGAGGATAATAGAATTGGGATTACTGATGAACCGAAGAATGAGTTCTCTGATTTGAAGCTCGATATCCTTAGGTTGATCACCTACAGGTACCTAAACCAAAGAGAGATGAGCAAGGAACTAATAATAAAACCAACACAGCTTTGTCCCCCATTTATCCACAGAATATAGGCATTTCTCCATTTACAAAAAAGACCTTAATAATATACTGCAGTGGTATTTATTAATTTGGTAATGTATGAAGTTTCAAATTTTACCTCTTTCAAATATTAAGTTTATTTTTACACAAATGTTTATAACAGAATTCCTATTAAGGAAGTTATTTTATGTTACTGAAGTGATTTTTTTGTGTGTGTGTGTGGTATTGGGGATTGAACTCAGGGGCATTCTACCTCCGAGCTACACTCCCAGCCCTATTTTTTATTCTTTATTTTGAAACACAGTCTCACTAAGTCTGCAACTTAGCAGAGTGCCTCACTAGGTAGCTGAGGCTGGCCTCGAACCCGGATCCTCCAGTCTCAGCCTCCCAAATGCTGTGATTACAAGCATGCGCCACCACGCCTGGCCCTGTAGTGAATTTTATTTTATTTTTTTATTTTTTTTTCGGTACTGGGGATTGAACTCAGGGGCATTCTACCTCCGAGCTATATCCCCAGCCCTATTTTTTATTCCTTATTTTGAAACCGAGTCTCACTAAGTTGCTGAGTGCCTCACTAGGTAGCTGAGGCTGGCCGCGAACCCTGATCCTCAGGTCTCAGCCTCCCGAATGCTGGGATTACAAGCGTGCGCCACCACGCCCGGCTCCTGTAGTGAATTTTAAAAAGACCAAAATTCCTGCTTCCCTAGAACTTACGTTAGTTTGTTTGTTTGTTTGTTTGTTTGCGGTGCTGGGGATAGAACCCAGGGGCATTCTACCTCCGAGCTACACCCTCAGCCCTATTTTTTATTCTTTATTTTGAAACAGGGTCTCACTAAGTTGCGGAGAGCCTCACTAAGCAGCTGAGGCACACTCCGCGAACCCTGTATCCTCCGGTGTCAGCCTCCCAAATGCTAGGATTACAAGCGTGTGCCACCACATGTGGCTTAGAACTTATGTTTTAGTTATGAAAGGCAGATAATAAACATATGGTTTTTGCCCAAATGGTAAAAAGGGCCACTGAAAAAACAAAGCAGAACAGGAGGCTAGGGAATGATTTGAGAGAATTATGATTTTAAATTGCTGACTTTCATTAGATTATGTTTTTAAATAAAAGTAATCAAGGAAGGTCTCATTGACATTTGCAGAATGAGCAGAAATTTAAGGCAATAAGGAAGAAGTACACACAGGTATTTAGGGAAGAACATTCCAGGCTGAGTGAATAAAAACAGGAAGCTGGATAAGAAGTTAGGAGCAAGCCGGGCGTGGTGGCGCATGCTTGTAATCCCAGCATAATCCCAGCATTCGGGAGGCTGAGACCGGAGGATCTGGGTTCGCGGCCAGCCTCAGCTACCTAGTGAGGCACTCCGCAACTTAGTGAGACTCGGTTTCAAAATAAAGAATAAAAAAAATAGGGCTGGGGGTGTAGCTCGGAGGTAGAATGCCCCTGAGTTCAATCCCCAGTACCGCAAAAAAAAAAAAAAAGAAGTTAGGAGCAGAATAATAGAAACAAATCAAAAACCTAAGGTTTTACTCTCAGTGAAATGGGAAGCCAAAGAACAGATTTCAAACCAAGACATGACATCTAATTTTCACTTTTATAAACAGTGCTGCTGCCTAGTTAGATAATGAGGAAGACATGTTTGTATCCTTTTATTTCTTATTTTACACTAATCCAGGTGAGATGATTGTATCTAGCTCAAGAGGGTAACTATAAATTTTAAGACATGGCAGAGTTCTGAATATACTGTAAAGGTAAACTGAGCAAAAGGATTTGCTGACCATAAGTAAAATGGAGAATAAAGAAGTGTCAAGGATAACTAGAGACTTTGGATAAAGCAATGTGCTGAGACGGGGACCAAACAATAGAAGGATCAAATCTAGCTGAAAAACAGGTCAGGAATTTGGTATTAGATGGAGTTTGAAATGCCTGTGAGACACTTAGGGTGATATATGTGGGATACTTGGATATACAAGTCTGGAGATATTTGAACGTCTTTAATATACATAAGTTCATAAAACCAAAGTCATAAGATTTAATGAAATCAAGGGGGTAAGTGTACCTAGAAAGGACAAGAGGCCCGAAGACTGAGCTCTAGGGTGCAAACTCTGATTACCAAAAAAAAAACGCCCATTACTCTCATATGGGGTTAAGAAAACCACATCTGTTCAAGTGAAAACATGACCAAATCCACAATGAAAAACAACTACTCCTCACCTTGGTCATTCCTGGCAAATCCACAAGTGTCAAATTGACAACGTTGGGTGAAAAAATCTTAAGATGAATTGGTTCAGGGCTTACTCCCTAAAAGTAAATTTTAAAATACATTAAAATCACACTAAAATTTCAATGAAGTGAACAATGCTAAATTAAATCTCATTTCAAGTAAACAGACTTTAGATTCTTTTACTTATTTATTTATTTATTTTTTTGCAGTACTGGGGATTGAACTCAGGGGCATTCTACCTCCGAGCTATACCCCCAGCCCTATTTTTTATTCTTTATTTTGAAACAGGGTCTCACTAAGTTGCGGAGTGCCTCACTAGGTAGCTGAGGCTGGCCACGAACCCGGATCCTCCAGTCTCAGCCTTCCAAATGCTGGGATTACAAGTGTGAGCCAACACACCCGGCTTTAGATTCTTTTAAATATGAATTAAATCACCATCTCTAAAACTTTTAAGCAATCAAAACTGAATTAAACACATAGAGAAGGCAGCCAGCCATATAACACATTATAATCCTATCCAACTCCATATTATTAATGTAAACAATGTATTTCATCTGTATTATTTCACTTTCTTTTCTCGAGTCTATGCTTATTTAAGAAATATACCATTTGTTAAGTATTTAATATACTCAGTGCTGAGCAAAAGAATAATTTATTCCTCACTATTCAAATTTATGATGTTCCTGAATTCAAACAGTGAGAAATAGTTAACACGTTACTCAAATCAATTTGGTTCCTAATCTCTGACTATCGTACAGCACGAATATGTATAATAAGTTTCCTTAGACAATTTATCTGACTTTTTAGACTCCTAAATTCAAGTGGTAAGAGTATAAGTAGTGAGACACCTGTATTTTCTTTTCTGTAGACTAAGAATATTGCATAGACAGCTTCCTCTTCACTACTGGCCCTCTACAAGTTTTAGAAATAAGTAAGCTACATGTAAAAAAGAAACTTAGAAGGTGTTCATACCTTTTCTTTGTATACTCTCCTTTATTTTTAATATGTCCTCTCATCTATCCACCTCCTATTTTCCTTTATTAACCCACTGAAAATTCTAATTTCCCAAGAAGCTTTTTGGAACACTCTTTACTCTGAGATCCTTAAATAATTACATTTGCTACAATATTAGATTACTCTGAAATACTTTTCTATTTTAAAGTTTGGTGTTCCGAAATCATCATCTGGCACCCCTGTACTTTATCAGGATCTTTGTTGCCATAGCATTCGTCTATCATGTCCAACTCAAACTGCTGCCGAAATACACTTAGAATTCTAATCTTAGATTTTAAATCCTTCAGGGCATTATGTTAGGCATATGAAATCATTCATATATTCAGACATACAAAATTATATAAGATCAAAGTAGCATTTTATTTTATTATAAGCATGACTTAAAAAGATACTTTCCATTGATTTGAAGTTGCTGGACTTCAACATGTTACGCTAAGTAAGTAAATTATAGCCTCTATAAAGTAAACATCTTGTAGGTAGGTCTACAGACACAATCTTTCAGGACATTCAGTTGAGTGTAACTAAAAACTTTCATTTCTGAATCACCAGTCTCAGACTCTCTCTAAATTCTGACATTGGTCCAGGCATGGCCAAGTACCTGTAATCCCAATACATGGGAGGCTGAGACAGGAAGACTTAGCAACTTAGCGAGATTTTGTTTCCAAATGAAATTTAAAAAAAAAAAAAAAAAAGGGGGGCTGAGGGTATAGCTCAGAGGTATAATATCCTAGGTTCAATCTCCAGTACCAAAAACTAAATTCTGATACTGTGTGAAATCACCAACGGCTGAGTTCAGTAAAGACATGGGGATCTCGGGCTAGACAGCTATATCCTGAATAGGCATAAAACCTTAACATAGCTCCAAAACGCCCTTCAATAAATAAATATGTATTGAACATATACATATTCAATATTAGACTAGGGCCCACTTGTGGGATTAAATTGCCTCTGGATAATACAAGAATGGAGGTAACAACAAAAAGGAAGAGAGCAGAGAGAAAAGTAATAGGAATAAATAAAGAAAAGAGACCATGAAGGATTTAGGTGAGGGAGTTATACTGCCTGGTATTCAGATCAATGGTATCTAAGACACCTAATTTAAGTTTTCACAATCTTATAAAATAAGAAAGTAATCAGTTAACACAATACTTTCATTTTCAAATGAGAAAAAACAGCTCTCCAAAATACATCTCACAAATTAGATTTCCTAAGTTATAGAACAATCCATCAGAAAAAGATAACTCACTGTAGCAATATTTTTTTTTTTTTTTTTGCATTACTGGGGATTGAACTCAGAGGCATTCTACCTCCGAGCTATACCCCCAGCCCTATTTTTTATTCTTTTTTTTTTTTGAAACCGAGTCTCACTAAGTTGCTGAGTACCTCACTAGGTAGCTGAGGCTGGCCGTGAACCCAGATCCTCCGGTCTCAGCCTCCTGAATGCTGGGATTACAAGCGTGCACCACCACGCCCGGCTCACTGTAGCAATATTAAGTAGAATTACATAATAAAGGATCCAAGAATAAACATATAAATGAAATATTTGATATATAAAAGCTCTAGCCAGGCATGGTGGCACACATCTGTAATCCCAGTACTTGCAAGGCTGAGACAGGAGGATCACAGGCTTGCAGCCAGCAATCTAATGAGGCCCTCCACAAATTAGTGAGACCCTGTTTCAAAACAGAGCAGGGAGTGTGGCTCAAAGGTAGAATGCCATGGGTTCAATCCCCAGTGCCACAAAAAAAAAAAGGAAAGAAAAGAAAAGGAACTCTGAGAAACAAAAAGGATTTCGTGATCTCTCCCTCTCCCCTACCCCCCAGATCTGGGGATCCAACCCAGGGCCTCACACATTTTAGGCAAGCACTCTACCATTGAGCTATATCTCCAAACCCCAACACAAGGAATTTTAAGCAATGTTTTTATATGTGTTTATGTCAATACCCCATTAGTTTCAAAAAACAAGATTATACATTTATAATACCCTTCACACATTATACACAAAAAAATCTTAATGATATCCTACCTTGTTATTTCCTGAAATTCTTTCTGTTTCATTTTCAATTTCTTGTCGAATTTCATCAAAATCTGTGTAAAGCTAAAAATTATTGAAACAAAAAACACAATTTTCAAAATAGATCAAACATTTTCAAGTTTTGGGGAGTCCACACATTTCAAGGATGTCTATAGATTTGCTTCAGATAATTAGTAAACAACTTTTTTTTTTTTTTTTTTTTTTTGCAGTACCGGGGATTGAACTCAGAGGCATTCTACCTCCGAGCTATACCCCCAGCCCTATTTTTTTTTATTCTTTATTTTGAAACAGGGTCTCACTAAGTTGCAGAGTACCTCACTAAGTAGCTGAGGCTGGCCATGAACCCAGATCCTCCAGTCTCAGCCTCCCAAATGCTGGGATTACAAGCATGCACCACCACGCCTGGCTTGTGAACAACTTTTAATATAATATATATATATTTTTTTTCTGAACTAAGAATTCACAGTTTTTATAAACTTTTTTCAAAGTTGCCTGATTCCAAATTAGAGAGAAATCTGACTCAATTTAAAGGTTATTTACCAAATAAACCACTGAGGTTAGAAATATTACTGAGATTTATTTTACAAGGAACAAATGCTTCAAAATAACATTGTAAGAAATTAAACTACTACTTATACAAAATACTATTCTCAGCATACTATTTCTTCATGATATTCTTACATGATTACCTTATTTTTGGTATGAAGAAATTTACCCCATTCTTCTGCTTCTACCCCTAGAAAAAGAAAAAGATATTTATTAAAAGCTATGGTAATTACTTTTTATGGTTAGTTAGGAATTCTAAAAGGCAACACAATAAATGTTATCTGTTCCTTCTTATTTTGTCATTAACTACAAGTTAATAAGTGTTTAAGATCTAATAAATTACACATGTCACATTGTATCATGTAGTTTAAAACTTCCTACCATTTTAAATCTAGACTTTACAAATAAAATTGTTCACTACTTGTTTGTAATACAGTAAAAGGTATATTCTTTACATATTTTGTATGTCAATGCAGTTTAGGTGATGAAAGCACTAAGAAGAAAAATTAAGAATTCCATTGCATAATGGAAAAAATATACTAACAGATATCTACATATCATTCAAGGTAAATATTTTCAGTATAAGCTAAGTTGAGTAAGAATTAACTCTTCAGAGTCTTTTTTGTTGTTAATTTGGTTTCCAGTTAGTTACCTATAAAATCACAATTTGCTATCCTTTAATGAGCTCTCTCAGTAATATGAAGTTTTATAAGTTTTATCTGTTTTGTAACATACACTTTCAAGAAAATTCTCCCCAGGTTAAAGCTATGTTTCCCCATGGAACTGGAGGTAAAAAAGAAATGAAATGGAGGGGGGAAAAAACAAAATCAAAAAACCTGGCATATGTACTGTATAGAGTTGACACTCTCCATTAGTTTCCAATCATTGGTCTGCTCCTCCTGCACTTGCTGAAATGAGGAAAATATATTCACCGTCTATATAATGTTAAGTAGTCTAAAAATTGGAGAGCAAGTTTTGTTGTTTTTCCCGGAGAAACTAGAAATATTTATTTGTAGAAAGGTAATCTAACTTTACCTCTCCCAAGCACAGCTATTTTGCTTTTGCCAAATTCACAGAAGTTTAAAAAATCTTAATAATTAAATGTATTGAATAATGCGTTTCAGCCACCTGAAATCAAAATAAAAATGACTATAAGATATTCATATAAATACTTATTGAGGAAAAGGTGTATCATTTCTTTGGTGGATAAAGATAAATAAAACTGGATCTGTTTTGCAAGTAAAATGCTCACCTACTTGAAGCTTAGTACCTTCTTCCAAGAAGTCTCATTGGAGGACTGGAGTAATCTAGGTGAACAGAACTCACAAAGGCAGGTACTATATACCCAAAGAGGTGTTTTTAATTTAATTTACCTTATCATATAAAAGAGGCCTAGCTTCACAAGCATGTTTTAAAAAATAAAATTAAAATAAATTACATTCACCACCAAAAAAGCTTGCATTTTGATGCAGTGCCAAAAAGATAATGAGAACCACTAAAACCTGCAATCAAAGTGGATAGACAAATAAAATGGAAGAAAAAAAATGCACACAGCCTGTAAGGGTACGTAAACACACATGCAGGCATGATAGAAAAAGGGCCAAAAACAAATGGATAAAGGAAACCTTTAGAAAGGTGTCTTGAGTTTTTCCATGTAGCAGGGTCTGTAGTTAAAGAGAAATAGCACAGAATGGTAAGTTTAGTGCCTATCCCTACAGTTTCAAACCGTTTTAAGAAATCAAATGTGTAGAAATATTATCACATTTCAAATGCATATAGGAGTCAATCATTCAAAATTTACACCTAGAATCTGAAGATGTATATATATATTTTAAGTAATATAAACAAAGCACATTTTGTGCCATAATTTATTGCTAACATTTTTAGAAAATAAATTTTCCATAACAATCATCATTTTTTCTAATTCTAAACAGAGTAAAATTAATCCACTGTTAAAAAATTTGCCTGAGCTGGGCATAGTGGTGCATACTTGTAATCCCAGTACTTGGGAGGCTGAGACAAGATCATCACAGGATAAAGGCCAGCCTCAGCAACTTGGTGAGACTCTATTTCAAAATAAAAAAATAAAAAGGGATTAGGATTGTAGCTGAGAGAACCATGGGTTCAAGTCCCACTACAAAAAATAAAGTAAGTCTAAGATATTGTTTGATAGCCTACTGTGTGAAAAGATCTAAAAACAAAAGTAGTCTACAAAATATATTAAGCACATCTTTCAAAACCTTAAGAATTATCCAAGTATTTACCCTATTAACCAAGACTAGGCTTTATAAGGATATTTTCCTTGAGATATATATGGGGGGGGGGGGGGTGTGTGTGTGTGTGTGTGTGTGTGTGTGTGTGTGTGTGTGTGTGTGTGTGAGATGCAAGGAATTGAACCCAAGGATATTCTACCTCTGAGCTACACCCCCAGCCCTATTTTATTTTTCATCTGGAAACGGGGTCTCACTAAGTTGGTGAGGGCCTCAGTAAATTTCTGAAGCTGGCCAGGAACTTGTGATCCTCCTGTCTCAGTCTCCCCAAGTACTAGGATTACAGGCATGTACCACTACTCCCAGGAACTACTGAATTTAACAGAATACTATAGAAAGTTAACTCTTTACTATCACTTGGAACAAGCCCCCTATACAGAAAGATGTTCTGTATATGAGGTATTATATATACCTTTTGACATACATTATAGTTTTGGCCTTTAATCAGCATTGCCACTTTTGGATTTTGTCTAAAAGAAAATCTGATAAAAGTGTGATTTGTTTCTTAGAAATATAAATTTTGTGGGGTTTCTTCTTGTTTTTTGTTTTTGGTACTGGGGATTGAACCCAGGAGTATTCAACCTCTAAGTTATACCCCCAACCCTTGTTTATTTTTTTATTTTGAAACAAGGTCTACCTAAGTTGCTAAAGCTGTCCTGGGACCTGCAATCCTCCTGTCTTAGCCTCCCAAGTACTGAGATTACAGGCATGCACCACCATGCCTGGCTTAAATTTTGTTTTAAATAAGAATTTAACAGAAAATTGCTTTACATCAGCAGAAGTGAGAAAAGGGGGGCAAGGGAAAATAATATAAATCCACACACTGACACCTTGCTTATCCAACATACTTGGCAAAATGAAGGATCCCATGCTAAATAAATTTCCTGATGATTAAATTATACATATTGAGCACCAAAATGTTTTATTTCTGCCAGTTTTGCTAGACCTATATTTAAAATAGATTACACTCTCCATGTCATTTTAGAATGTACTGCTGTTAAATGCATTGGTATTTCAGACCTTTGTTATTTAACAAAGCACTCACAGGCTTTACAAATATTTATAAAAATTAACAGTCAGTAGTATTTTTTTTTCCTGAAGGTCTTCTTTCTATTTATGACTTCCTCTTGTTCTACTTATTGTCAAGTAGTTCATACTTCGTGTGTGTGTGTGTGTGTGTGTGTGTGTGTGTGTGTCCTCAAGGCTTCCCACATGCTAAGCAAGTGCTCTACCACTGAGCTATATCCCAGCCCTTTTTATGTTGAGAGAGTCTCGCTAAGTTGCCCAAGCTGGCCTGAAATTCACAATCCTTCTGCCTTAGCCTCCCAAGTAGCTTGGATCACCAGCATGCACCACCACACCCAGCCTGAGTTGTCATTTTAAGTACGTATATATGTATAGGCACTAAGCTTGGGAAAATATATATATACAGGTAAAGATATGCAGATTTACTGATCCACCACCACAAAGAAACATCAACAAAACATATAAGTGGACACACAGCAAAGCAATACCAAGGAGCTGACGCGTCTATAGATGAAATGTACACCCTTTTCCTGACAGAGTTTTATCTAAGAAAACATGGACTAAAGACATCCTGTGTCCTTCCAAAGTAACTGAAGAAAATAAAAAAGTTAAAAGAGACCTAGTACCATACAGTTTCTTAATGTCTCAGTTTACAGCCAGGCATGGTGGCGCACACTTGTAATCCCAGCATTTGGGAGGCTGAGACAGGAGGATCCGGGTTTGCGGCCAGCAAACCTAGTGAGTCCTTCCGCAACTTTCGAAACCCTGTTTCAAAATAAAGAATAAAAAATAGGGCTGGGGGTATAGCTCGGAGGTAGAATGCCTGAGTTCAATCCCCAGTACCACAAAAAAAAAAAAAAAAAAAGTATCAGTTTAAGTCATCTGGAAAATTTACTTGATAAAATCAGTGGGGATAATATTTTAAAAGTATTATCCTGTACATCTGAGGCTGAACCATAGGTTAGCCCAGAATGCCTAAATTCAAGATTCAGAATTTCAATCATAAAGAAATATTACAGAAAGGAGAAGTGATTAACAACATACCAACCACACACACACACACACACACACACACACACACACGGTAGTCTATCCAAAAACATTACTTGTTAACATCTACAACTCTATTAACTTGCTTCAGTAATGTTGTGAGTCATAACAGATACTCATGACAGGTTTTCCCTATTTTAAAATAAAAATAAAGCAATCAACCAGGCATGGTGGCACACACTTGTAATCTCAGTACTTGGGAGGCTGAGACAGGAGGATTGCAGGTTCTCGGCAAGCCTCAGCTACTTAGTGAGGTCCTCCACAACTTAATGAGACCCTGTTTCAAAATAATATAAAAGAGGGCTGGGAATGTAGCTCGGAAGTAGAATGCCCCTGAGTTCAATCCCCAGTACCGCAAAAATAAATAAATAAATAAATAAATAAATAAATAAATAAATAAATAAATAAATAGTAAAGTAATCACCACCAACATTCCCTACAATACATAAATAAATAAAATACAAAAATTAAGCCGGGTGTGGTGGCACATGCCTGTACTTGAAGGCTGAGACAGGAGGATCACAGGTTCAAAGCCAGCCTCAGCAGTTTAGTGAGATCCTGTTTCAAACTAAAAAATAAAATAAGGCTGAGGATGTAGGTGGGAAGTAGAATGCCCCTGGGTTCAATTTCCAGCAACACACACACACACACACACACACAAATTAACATCAATTTTCTGAATACCATTATCCCATCTTAAATGAGAATTTAGAATGAATTTGCATTGGAAACACATTTCTGCAGATAAGAAAAACACAGTACTCTGCTGCAAACATTATTTAATAATGAGTTATTTTACAAACTAATAAGACAGAAAGTCTAAGCCAAACACTGAATTAAATAAGAATATTACCTCCACACACACATTTTATAGTTCTGGGGATCGAACCCAAGACCTTATGGATACTAGACAAGAGCTCCACCAGTAAGCTAATCCCTAGCTTAAATACATTATTATCATCAAACATTTCAAATCTCATTAAGTTAAGTATGACTAATATTGGATACATATTTAATAAGCAACTTAAAATCTACTAGTAGACATAATATAGCATTTCTTAAAATATTTTCAGTTTAATTTTCTTAAAACTGCTATATAGAACAAAGTATACTTTTCTTTTCATACTCCATGCTTACTATCCTTATAATCCTTATTAAAGAACTAGCGGGAGACTAAGCCTGAACATGCAAGAGGAGATCTTTAAAAATTAAAATACACATTATATAGGCAAACCTTCAGAGAATAAGAACTTTCTATAAATAATATTCCTCTTAGATTAAGGGGCAAAAGAATCAAAATTAGCAAGCAAATGGCAAGACCAGAGAAGGAAAGATGAAATAGCAATGAAATCTTATCCTGGTTCTGATGGCACAGCTACTTGGGAGCCTGAAACAGGAGGATACAAAGTTCGAGGCCAGACTGTGCAACTTAGTGAGACTTGTCTCAAAACAAAATTTAAAAAGTGGGGCTATAACTCAGAGGTAGAACACTACTGGGTTCAATCCCAAGCACCACAGGTCTTTCAACAAGAATCTAAATGACTTAAATTCTAAATAAAAGTTTAAAAAGAAAAAAGTAAACTAGGAGGGGAAAAAAACCACTTTCAAAATACTCCAAAAGACACTTAAATGCTTTTTCTTCAAAATAACTGATTACTCTTGTCTCACTGAATCCAACATTAAATAGCATTTATAACAGTTTAGCAAGCTGAATTACTCCAAAGAGATATTCTCAACTTTACTCAAAGCATTTTAAAAAATAATAGTTTGTTTGTTTGTTTTTGCGGTACTGGGGATTGAACTCAGGGGCATTCTATCTCCGAGCTATACCCCCAGCCCTATTTTTTATTCTTTATTTTGAAACAAGGTCTCACTAAGTTGCAGAGTGCCTCACTAGGTAACTGAGGCTGGCCGCGAACCCAGATCTTCCGGTCTCAGCCTCCCAAATGCTGGGATTACAAGCGTGCACCACCACGCCCAGCTATAGTTTTTTTATAAGAAAAATACACATTACATCTCTTCACAGGACTGATTTTGCTAGAGCCACTAATTTCTAATTGTCTAGTTAATGCATTTTTTAAAGAATAAGCCCAAAATGAATAATTCATAATTCATAATTCTTATGCCCAATTCTATAACTTACCATTTTCTTCTCCTGTAGTTTTTCGTTTATCTTCTGGTGCAACATGGACCAGCTGCAGAATGAGAGGTCTCCGGGTGACAATACCAGTGCCTCTGGGAAGCAGGTCCCTCCCCACTAGACTTTCTAGAACAGAGCTCTTTCCACTGCTCTGAAAACAGAATATACAAGAGCAAAATAAGCTTCTTAACAGATTTTTTTTCTGTAATAGACTATACTAACAAAGCAGCATACAAGGAGTTATCTTAAAGGAAAAATTGTTAGAGATTTTAAAATGAAATTGAATTTTATTTTCTATTATGACATCCTTATTTTTTTAAAAAGCCTACTCAAAACAAAAACCTCTACTCTCCCATAATTTTCTTACTCTTTTGATACTCTCCCAAGCAGGTTTCAAAACCTACAACACTGATATTTATCATACCCATATATAAATATGTAGTGATTTTACTTTAAATGGGGGCAGTACTGGTATTTTTCTCTAAATTGCTTTTATTTTTAATGTAATGGTCAGGGATATTGTTCCATATCAACATATTAAACAACTTCTATGTCTAATAGTTAAAAAGTATGTGAAACCAAACCCCAAAGGATAGTCATTTTAATGGTTTTTGCTATTACTAAAAATGCTGCAATGAACATATTGTATATATATATGCTTGTACACACAACCTTACTTATTACCTCATTAGACTTAGTTCATTTAAATTGCTGTAATTAAAGAGCATACAGATTCTATGCATTCATAGATACTGCTAGACTGCACACCACATGATGGCACCAAGCTGTAATTCCAACAGTTTGTTTTGAATTTGTTCAGTTCATTCCCCAGCAACACTGGACCACTGTCACTTTTTGAATTTTGCTACTTTAATAGATGGACACTGATAGCTCATTTAAATTTGCATTCCTTTACCATTGAGGTCAGGTTTCAAAACCTGTTTAAGGGCTTTCTGTATTTCTCCTTTTGTGATGTGCTTATTCAAATGCTAATGTTTTGTTTCTTAGTAGTTTATTTTTGTTGTTGTTTGCAGTACTGGGGATGGAACCTAGGGGCATTCTACCTCGAGCCACATCTCCAGCCCTATTTTTGGTTCCTTATTTTGAAACAGGGTCTCACTATGTTGCAGAGGGCCTCACTAAATAAATAGCTGAGGCTGGCCGCAAACCTGTGATCCTCCTGTCTCAGCCTCCCGAGTACTGGGATTACAAGCGTGCACCACCGTGCCCGGCCTTAATCTTTTTTTTTTTTTTTTTTTGCAGTATTGGGGATTGAACCCAGGGGCATTTTACCCCCGAACTACACCCCTAGTCCTATTTTTTATTCTTTATTTTGAAACAGAGTCTCACTAAGTTGCAGAGAGCCTCACTAAGTAGCTAAGGCTGGATGAGAACCCAAACACCACGCCCGGCTCCTTAATAGTTTATGATAAAGCTTTTTGTAATATCTTTCTTGTTTTGAATATTATCCAACTTTTTATTTTGAAAATTTTAATGCTACCAAAAAGTTGCAAGAATAATAACAGTGAATATCCATATACCTTTTCATTGATTCGCCATGTACATATACACAGTTCTTTCTTTTTTTTTTTTTTTTTTTTTTGCGGTACTGGGGATTGAACTCAGGGGCATTCTACCTCCGAGCTATACCCCCAGCCCTATTTTTTATTCTTTTTTTTGAAACCGAGTCTCACTAAGTTGCGGAGTGCCTCACTAGGTAGCTGAGGCTGGCCGCGAACCCGGATCCTCCCGTCTCAGCCTCCCGAATGCTGGGATTACAAGCGTGCGCCACCACGCCCAGCTCACAGTTCTTTCTTTTACCATCCTATTTGAGAATAACAGATATCATGACATTCACCTCCAAATACTGTGGCATGTATCTCCTAAGAACAAGGGTATTCTTCTCCATAACCATAATATAATGATCACACTTAGGAAATTTAACACAGATAACAATATAATATCCAATACACAGTAAATAGTAAAATAAAATATAAACCTCTATTGTATCTTGTAAATGTGTATTGCATCTAATACATACTTTAAATATTTCTAAAATTGCCATTTTCCTTAACTTTGCAATATATGTTTTTCTATATACTATTTTTTTCCTGTACTATATATTTTTCTTAGTCAAAACTAGTGTATCTTTTAGTATTTTCTACAAATGCAAAAATACTCATTTCATCTGTTGATGGTGGAGCATACCTATGGTCCCAGTACTTAGGAGGCTGAGACAAGAGGATCAAAGATTTGAGGCCAGCCTCAGCAACCTAGCAAGACTCTGTTTCAAAATAAAAAATAAAAAGGGCTGAGGGTGTACCTGGATGGAAGAGCACCTTGGTTCAATCCCCAGTACCAAAAAAAAATGTTTTTAATCATTTTTTATTTTTAAATGCATAGATATAACTGTTACAATGTCCTTAGAATCTGTTCATTTTTCTTATCCTAATTTTTTTTCTTTGGTGGTACTGAGGATTGAACTGTGGGGCATTCTACTTCCAAGCTACACCTCCACCCCCCTTTTTTTATTTTTATTTTTATTTTTTTGCAGCACTGGGAACTGAACCTAGGGGCATTCTACCTCCAAGCTACACCCCCAGTCCTATTTTTTATTCTTTTGAAACAGGGTCTCACTAAGTTGTAGAGGGCCTCCTAAGTAGCTTAGGCTGGCTGTGAACCTGTGATTCTCCTATCTCAGCCTACCAAGTACTGGGATTACAAGCATGCACCACCATGCCGGGCTGCAATATTCTATCTTTATGTTCTTTTCTCCAGCCAGGCTTTCCAATTGACCCATTAGTTGATTTTATTGGTCAAATCTATCTTATACTGATTTTGCCCTTTTTTTTTTTTTGGTACTGTTAATTTCTTCTTCCTGTTTCCCTTTACTGTGAGAAAAGAAGGGTTTACCAGTTCTTTTATATCTAGCTTATTTCTCTATTTCAACCACCAACACCTGCAATCCCAACTTGACCTATACCAAGAACTGTGGTTCTCAATGGCACAGTTCATAAAAGAATTAGAATAGCACAATTACTTCTTTGCTTTGTATCTCACATTGCAGAGACTACTCTTCCTCCTCCTCCTCCTCCTCCTCTACTTCTTCTTCTTTTCCTCTACTTCTTCTTCTTCCTCTTCTCCTCCTCCCCCTTCCCCCTCTCCTCCTCCAGTACTAGAGATTGAACCTAGGGGTATTCTACTTCTGAGCTACACCCCTGGCCCTTTTAAAATTTTTAAATTTTGAAACAGGGTCTCACTAAATTGCTGAGGGTCTCACGAGGTTGCTGAGACTAGCTTCAAACCTGTCATCCTCCTCTCTCAGCCTTCCAAGTAATTAGATTACAGGCATGTGCCATCATGCCCAGCTCACGCTGCCTAGATCTTAAAATAATACTGATACTAACACCAACATGATTGCTGAAAATTAAATATTTTGTATATGAGCTCTCCATTTTCCTCCCCACTTTCTCCTCTTAAACCCACTGGGTCTAGTTAACTTATGTGTAATGCAAACCACAAGTCCTTTTGTGTGGGGAAGGAGGTAATCAAACAGGAACTCACCCATGCTAGGCACTCTACCACTGAGCTCCTACCCAGCCCCCTCCCAGTCTTTTATTAATGTGGCTCTAGTAATTTTCATTCTCAGAAGCTTGTGCTCTACTAGATTTCTCAGAAAATTCTAATGGGAACAATTTTCTCCAAGTTCTAGCATATTGGTAACTGTTTGTAACTTTTATACTTGAAAATTGGTTTGGTTATACATAGTTTTTTAGTTCATACTATTTTTTGAGTACCTTAAATATGGATTTCCATCTTCTTTTTGAATGTGTTACTGTTGAAAAATGTGGCGATAATCTGATTTTCCTTCAGTGACAAGGGGCTTTGTGACTTCTGCCTGCATGTTTGAGGGATTTATATTATTCCTTTAAGGTCTAATAATTTTTCCAGACCATGTCTCAGTATTGGTCTTTTTGTGTCACACTAGTCTCAGGTATGTGCTGTGCTCTTTCAAAGTATAATTCCAAATCTCTTTTTAATTCATTGAAATTATCCTAAATTGTGACTTTTAGTATCTGCTCTGTACCCTCCTATTATTCTCTTTGGGAACTTCAAATATACACACACGGTGGCGCACACTTGTAACCCCAGCATTTGGGAGGCTGAGACCGGAGGATCCGGGTTTGTGGCCAGTCTCAGCTACTTAGTGACGCCCTCTGCAACTTAGACCCTGTTTCAAAAAAAAGAATAAAAAATAGGGCTGGGGGCATAACTTGGAGGTAGAATGCCCCTGAGTTCAATTCCCAGTACCACAAAAAAAAAAACCAAAAAAACAAAATCTCTCTGCCTATTTCCAACACGCTGATTTCTATCAAATTCTTTTTATACCTCTTGTTTATCTTTTTTATTTTTAATGTCTTTCTCCTTTTCAACTTTTTCTTAAATTAGTATGTGTTGATCTCGTGTTCCTTCTAATTTGTCTTCATTTCTAAAATAAATTATTTTGAGTTTTACCTAATTTGTAATTTTTCTACACAATTTTTTTTTTTGGTGGTGGTACTGGGGATTGAACCCAAAGGCATTCTACCTTCGAGCTACATCCCCCAGCCTGGTTTTATTTCTTATTTGCAAACAGGGTCTCACTAGGCTGATGAGAGTCTCACTACTTGCTGAGGCTGTCCTCGAACCTGTGATCCTCCTATCTCAGTCTGTGATCCTCCTATCTCAGCCTCCCAAGTACTGGGATTACAAGCATGTGACACTATGCCTGGCTTCTTACACAAATTAATATTCTCAAAATACCTTGTTATTGTCTTCTTTCTTTATCTCAATAAAGCTGGTTTGGTTTTTTTGTTTTGTTTTTGTGGTACTAGGGATTGAACTCAGGGGCATTCTACCTCTGAGCTATACCCCCAGCCCTATTTTTTATTCTTTATTTTGAAACCTGGTCTCACTAAATTGTGGAGTGCCTCACTAGGTAGCTGAGGCTGGCCTTGAACCTGTATCCTCCGGTCTCAGCCTCCCGAATGCTGGGATTACAAGCATGCACCACCACGCCCGGCTCAATAAAGCTGTTTAAAAAAAAAAAAAGCCAGGCACAATGGCTATAGTCCCAGCTACTGAAGAGGCTGAAGCAGAAGGATCACTTCAGCCCAGGAGTTCGAGGACAGCCTGGGCAACATAGAAATATCCTGTCTCAAGAAATAAAACATAGTCAAGTGTAGTGGCACATGACAGTTTTGGGGAGGCTGACACAGGAGGATCGCAGGTTCACAGCCAGCTTCAACAATTTAGTGAGACCCTGTTTCAAAATTAAAAATACAGTAATGCTGGGCGTGGTGGGGCACTCTTGTAATCCCAGCATCTGGAAGGCTGAGACTGGAGGATCCGGGTTTGCGGCCAGTCTCAGCTGCTTAGTGAGGCCCTCCACAACTTAGTGAGACCCTGTTTCAAAATAAAGAATAAAAAATAGGGATGGGGCTGTAGCTCGGAGGTAGAATGCCCCCAGGTTCCATCCCCAGTACCACAAAACAAAAGCAATAATGTTGGGGGTGTAGCTCAGAGGTAGAATGCGCATGGGTTCAATCTCCAGTACCACAATAAATAAATAAATAAATAAATAAATAAATAAATAAATAAATAAATAAATAAAACAAAGGACCTGGGAATGTAATTCAGTAGTAGAGCACTTCAATAGCACAGGCAAGGACCTGGATTCTATACCCAGCACTGCAAAAAATAAATAATTAATTAGTTTATTAATTAAAAGAACGATTTCTTAAAACCCAAAATGTACAGCTGGGTGTGGTGGCGCGCGCTTGTAATCCCAGTACTTGGGAGGCTGAGACAGAAGAATTACAAGGTCGCGGTCAACCTCAGCTAGTTGGTGAGGCCCTCCGCAACTTAGCAAGACCCTGTTTCAAAATAAAGAATAAATAAGAAATAGGGCTGGGGGTCTAGCTCGGAGTAGAATGCCCCTGGGTTCAATCCTCAGAACTATAAAGAAAAAAAAAAAAGGAGCCAGAGAAGAAAAGGTTGATAATCCAACTATCATAAAATTTAAACTTCCTTCATTCATAAGGAGGTTGAGACAGCAGTTCAAGACCAACCTTAGCAACTTAGTGAGACTGTCTCAAACTAGAAAATACAAAGGGCCAGGGACATAACCCAGTGGTAAAGCACCCTGGAGTTCAATTCCCAGTACCATAAACACACACACACACACACACACACACACACACACACACACACACACAATCCCTTTCCCTCATAGAAAAAATTAATTAAGGGACAGTACTTGGGAGGCTGAGACAGGAGGACTGCAGGTTCAAGGCCAGCCTTACCAACTTAAGTGAGGCCCTTTGCAACTTAGTAAGACCTTATTTCAAAACAAAAGAATAAAACAGGGCTGGGGGTGTAGCTCAGAGGTAGAATGCCCCTGGGTTACATTCCCAGCATCACACACACACACACACACACACACACACACACACAAAGTGTGTGTGTGTGTGTGTATAGGGAAAAATATTTGTGATCCATATAACTGACAAAGAATTAGTAACCATGGTAGAGTGTACTTATTAGCATGTGCAAGGCCCTAGGTTCAATCGCTAGCTAAAAAAAAGAAAAGTTAATAACCAAAAATGTAAAACTCCTACAACTTGATAAAAGATGAATAATCTAACAGAAAACAATGTACAAAGAAAGGAACAGAAGCAACAGAATCAGAAGGATCAAGAAACACCTTAGATACTCAAACTCACTAGTAACGAGCAGGACACAATAAAGAAATATCATTACAATAAGAAATGCAGATATAAACAAACTTCACTCTTGATAAGAATGTAAGTGGGGGTGTAGCTCAATGGTAGAGCACTTGCCTGGCATGCATGAGGCCCTGGGTTTAGTACCCAGTAACCTGCCCTCTAAAAATATATATGTGAGTATCTCTAACATCTGTCCCCAACATGTTAATTTTTCTAAAATTTTATTATAAAGCCATTTTAATCAGTACTAATGGCTAACATTTATTGAACATACTATATAATTTTAATCATTTCAAGTGATTATGATCATTTAAGCCAAACTCCTCCACAAGATAGTTGTTCATTCGCCGTTTATAGACAAGTTCCTGATTTGGGGAAAAAATTATATAACTTGTACAGATTACTTATGTAACAAGCAACAGGGGTCAACTGTAACCCACCTTCAACTTTTCCACTTGTTATACAGATGTAGAAACCAAAACTACTTCATTGCACTTTTCACACTATAAAAAATAAAAGACCACCACATATATGATGGAAAATGGCAACTGGAAACAGTGGGAAGCGATCCATTAAAGCAGGCATTATTCAGATCCACTGGAAATGTGGGCTTAGTGGTAAAATTTTCTGACATTTTAAGAAATCTGCGCCTTTTGACTAAATCAATTTTTTTTTTTTAATTTTGTGGTACTAAAGATCAAACCCAGGGACATTCTACCTCCTATCTACACTCCCAGACCTACTTAATTTTTTATTTTGAAACAGGAACTTACTAAGTTACTGAAGCTGGCCTCAAACCTGTGATCCTCTTGTCTCAGCCTCCCAAGTACTGGGATTACAAGTGTACACCACCACACCCAGCTACTAAATCCAATCTTAAAACATTGGCAACAAATTCATTTCTTTTTAACATTGTGTCAACATACACAGATCATACAAAACATGTCTATGATCTCCCTTTTCTTTTTAATCTCCTATCTAAACTCAGTAGTATTATAGATAGCATTGGCTTCTTCAATAATTAGTTAGATTAGATCTTGTTTTCCCTTGGTGATGTGATTTTTTTGGGGGGACGGGTACTGGGGATGGAACCCAGGGCCATTCTACCTCCAAGCTACAACCCCAGCCCCATTTTTATTCTTTATTTTGAAACAGGGTCTCACTAGGTTGCAGAGGGCCTCGCTAAGTAGCAGAGGCTGGCCACGTACCTGGATCCTCCTGACTCAGTCTCCCAAGTACTGGGATTACAAGTGTGCACCACCACGCCCGGCTCCCCTGGTGATTTAAATAGTATCCACAAATTCTTTTCAGAAAGGTGAATCCTAGAGGAGTTTCAAAATAGCAACAATCATAGCTGGCCTCCTCAGAAAACAGGACTCTACTGGCAGTACTAGGAATTGAACCCAAGGTCTCATGTATTACTAGCAAGTACTCTACCACTGAGCTATATCCCCAGCCCATTTTTATTTTATTTTATTTTTGAGACAGTCTTGCTTAGTGGCCCAGGCTGTTTTAATCTTTAAACCCTCCTGCATCAGGCTCTCAAGTAGCTGAGATTACAGGTGTGCACCACCACACTCAGCCAGTATACAAATCCTTAGATCCTAAATATTACACATGATATTGAATCAACTTTGGGTGTAGGTGGAGATGAAAAAAGCTGAAGGTCTCCCAGCATTCAGGAGGCTGAGACCGGAGGATCCAGGTTCGCGGCCAGCCTCAGCTACCTAGTGAGGCACTCCACAACTTAGTGAGATCCGGTTTCAAAATAAAGAAGAAAAAATAAAAGACCACCACATATATGATGGAAAATGGCAACTGGAAACAGTGGGAAGCGATCCATCTAAAGCAGGCATTATTCAGATCCACTTGGGAGGTTGAAACGGTAGGATGGCAGGTTTGTGGCCAGTCTCAGCAGCTTAGAGAGACTCTCAGCAACTTAGTGAGACCTTATTTCAAAATAAAAAATTTTTAGCTGGGCGTGGTGGGGCACACTTGTAATACCAGTACTTGGGAGGCTGAGACAGGAGGATCACAGGTTTGCAGCCAGCCTCAGCTACTTAGTGAGGCCCTCTGCAACTTAGTGAACCCATTTCAAAATAAAGAGGAGCCGGGCGTGGTGGCGCACGCTTGTAATCCCAGCATTTGGGAGGCTGAGACCGGAGGATCCGGGTTCGCGGCCAGCCTCAGCTACCTAGTGAGGCACTCCGAAACTTAGTGAGACTCGGTTTCAAAATAAAGAATAAAAAATAGGGCTGGGGGTATAGCTCAAAGGTAGAATGCCCCTGAGTTCAATCCCCAGTACC
>PVLC010008887.1:0-50358 GCA_004027655.1 Graphiurus murinus
TTTTTTTTTTTTTTTTGGTGGTGGTGGTACTAAGGATTGAACCCAGGAGTTTTCTACCTGTGAGCTATACACCCAATTCTTCTTATTTTTTACTTTAAAATAAGGTCTTGCTAGATTGCTGAGTATCTAATTGTTGCTGAGGATGGTCTTGAACCTGTGCTCCTCTTGTTTGGGTCTCCCAAGTACTGGAATTACAGGTATATGTGACCACTCCTAGCTTCCTTGCCTCCTTTGAAGTTGAGATTAGATTCCTTTCCAGGCAGTGCTGACATGGAGAGCAGGAGTAATGATGCCCAATTTAAAGATCATGCCTTGTTGATGAGTGTTGCTTAATCTCATCCTTCTTCCTGAGCACAGGCTTTGGCTTCAGACTCATGTTGGTCCAGCTCCATAATTTATTAGCCATGAAACTTTAGGCAAATCAGGGAAACTCTCTTGGCCTTGATTTTCTCATTTTTACTAATTATACAATTTTTATCTGTGTTCTTAAGTAAAAATAGCCTATTGTTTAATGTATCCTCCAGCAATTTGGGCACCAGTATAAACTACCTTCATAAAATTAAGCTGGGGAGTGTTCCTGATTTGAACTTCTCTGGGATGGTTTGCATAAATAAGTTGCTGTACTTTGAAGGACTGGTAAAACTTGCCTCTAAAATCATCTGGACTCGAGGTTTATTTTGAGCGTGGTTATTTGACTACTAAGTCAACACATTTATTTTCTTATACTTTTGTTGGCACATTATAGTCTCACATCATAATGTAATTCATAGTGATGGTGCCATACATGCACACAGCACTTGGTGGACTTTCCCCTGATTCCCTCTCCATTCCCCCCTTTCACATACAGGGTATTGACATTGCCATTGCCATTCTCACATATGTATATTATGTCAATGGAAGTAATTCCTTCACTGGTTCTCCTCCCATCCCCACCTTCCCCTAAACCACCTCCCTGGCTCCACTGGAGTTTTTCCTCTATTTTGTAAAGATCATCTGGTATCCCAATTACTCCCTAGCTTCCACATATAAGAGAAAACATATGACCTTTCACTTTCTGTGACTGGCTAATCTCACTTAGCATAATATTCTCCAGCTCCATCCATTTTCCTGTAAATAACATAATTTTGTTCTTCTTGATAGAATTCCACTGTGTGTATATCCCATAATTTTGTAATTCATTCATCTGTTGATGGACAGCTAGTTTGGTTCTATAATTTGACTACTGTGAGTTGTGCTGCTATAAACATGGATATGCATGTATTGCCATAATATTTTCATTTCATCCCTTTGGGAAAATATCCAGAAGTGGTATAGCTGGATGATATAGGGGATCCAATACCAAATTTTCTGAGGAATCTCCACACTGATCTCTATAGCAGCTGCACTACTTGGCTTTCCTACCAGCAGTGTGGAAGAGTTCTTATTCTCCACATTCTCATCAGCATTTGTTTTACTTCTTGATAATTGTCATTGTGATTGGGTGAAATCGAATCTCAGTGTAGTTTTGATTTATATCTCTCTGATTACTAATGATGTTGAATATTTTTTCACACATTTATTGGCCATTTGTATTTCTTCTTTTGTGAAGTGTCTATTTAGTTCAATTGCCCTTTTCTTGAGTGGGTCATTTTTTTTTTTAGTGTTGTCTTTTAAGTACTTTTTCAATTCTAGTTATTAGTCCTCTATCAGATAAATATTTGCCAAAAATCTTCTCCCATTCTGCAAGCTTTCTTTTTAAACTCTTGATGGTTTTATTTGATGAACAGAACCTTTTTAATTTAATGTCATATCATTTATTAATTCTTGTTTTAGTTTACTGAGCTTTGAGGGTCTTATTGAGGAAGTTTCTACCTGTGCCTATATGTTGGAGTGTTGGTCCTATGTTCTTCTCTAGTAATTTCAAAGTCTTTGGTGTAATTTCCAAGTTTTTGATCCATCTTGAGTTGACTCTTGTACAGGGTGACAAGTAGGGATTCAATTTCATATTTCTACAAATGGATAACCAGTTTCCCCAACATCATTTGTTGAAAAAGCTGCCTTTTCTCTAACATATGTGTTTGGCATCTTTCTGCTACAAAAAAAAAAAAAAAGGACCTGAGTAATTTTAGCTTTTAGAGTCAATCTTATATAATGGTTGTTCAGATGAGTAAATCGGCATGGAAATTACATTTGTTTTTATACTCAAAAACTTGCCCTAGCATTGTTCTGTCTTCATAAAACAAATTCTAAAGTTCACATCGTCCTTAATGCTTGCTCTGCAAATCTCTGATATTTTTGTCCAGAAATAATAAAACGTATAGTTGCAGGACAGTAAATATATTTCTTTCCTAAAAAGTATGCAAGCAGTACACAAAAAATGCTTCAAAACATGAATCTTATTTTTTTCTGCAAATTTTAAAATGTGAGGTTTTTGAAGTATGAAAATTGATTTGATTTACATAAACCCAAAAGGGTAAACCATGCATTGTGGGGGAAAATAGAACTTCATTACTCTGGTCATTTTTTTTTTTTTTTTCGCGGTACTGGGGCTTGAACTCAGGGGCATTCTACCTCCGACCTACACCCCCCAGCCCTATTTTTTATTCTTTATTTTGAAACCGGGTCTCACTAAGTTGCAGAGTGGCTCACTAGGTAGCTGAGGCTGGCTGTGAACCCGGATCCTCCGGTCTCAGCCTCCAGAATGCTGGGATTACAAGCGTGCGCCACCACGCCCTCTGGTCACTTTTTTAACATAATAGGAGAGAGAGAGAGAGAGAGAGAGAGAGAGAGAGAGAGAGAGAGAGAGAGAATAGCAAACGGACACAGACTTTTCAGATAATACAATTATTAACCATTGGGAGATTAGAATTTGATAGTCTAAAAACACTAGACATTGCTTTTGTCAGGAAACATGGTTGCTTTATTTTTTCGACTCACTCTTTCTCTCAGATAGGAATAGATAGGCAATTTACAATTTACTTCCTTCAAGAGTTCTAATTGTTCAAAGAGTGATACATTAGTGTAATTCACCCTTAATTCATTTCTTGGAGCAGGAGGGTTTTTTTGTGTTTTGTATTTTTTAATTGGTGCATTGCAGTCTATATCTTGATAAAGTTCAGGGTGGTAGAGGCATATATGCACACAGTACTCACTGAGCCCTCTCCCAGTTCTCACCCTATTCCCTCTTCCCCCCCTTCTTCTCCTGCTCAGAAAAGTGATTGAGTTAGATAAGTTTGTGTATGTATATCATGTCCATTGAGGTGTTTCCCTCTTCCCCCCTTCCATGTCCCTGAGTTAGGTCACTTTATTCACTCGTCTAAGGTTTCTCTTCCTTTGTCTGGAGTCCCTCCCATGTCCCATTTTCTTCACATACTAGAGAGAACATTCAACTTTTCACTTTTTGTGACTGAATAATCTCACTTAGCATAATATTCTTCAGTTGTATCCATTTCTCTGCAAATGACACGATTTTGTTCTTCTTTATAGCTGAGTAAAATTCAACTGTGTACCTATCCCATAGATTTATAATCAATTCATCCATTGATGAACATCTCGGCTGGATCCATAGTTTGGCAATTGTAAATTGTGCAGCTATAAACACAACTATGCAAGCATTACACTCATAGTTTGGTCTCCATTCTTTTGGGTAGTTACCCATGAGTGGTATATCTGTGTCATATGGAAGGTTTATTCTCATTCTTCTGAGGATCCTCCACACTGTTTTCCAAAGTAGTTGCACTAATTTGCAATTCCACCAACAACATATTAGAGTTCCTACTTCTCCACATCCTTGCCAGCATTTCTTGTTGTTTGTTTTTTTAATGATTGCCATTCGAATTGGAGTTAGGTGAAATCTCAAGGTAGTTTTGATTTGCATCTTGCTGAATGCTAATAATAGTGAGCATTTTTTATGCATTTATTTGGCATTTGTATTTCCTCTTTTGGGAAGTGTCATTTAGTTCATTTGTTATTGGGTTATTTGTTTTCTTGTCTGTGAGTTTCTTGAGTTTTCTGTATATTCTATATACTAGTCCTCTATCAGAGGAGTAGCTGGTGAAGATCTTCTCCCATTCTGTTGGCTCTCTCTTGCTGCACAGAAGCATTTCAGTTTAATACAATTCCATGAATTGATTCTCTTTTTAATTTCTTATGCCTTTGAGGTCTTTTTGAAGAAGTATTTACCTATACCTATGTGTTGGAGTGTTGGTCCTATGCCCTCTTCATGTAGCTGCAAGGTCTCTGGTCTAATTTTGAAGCCTTTGATTGATCTTGAATTGACTCTTGTGCACGGTGTTAAGGTGGGGTTTATTTCCATTTTTCTGCATATGGATAACCAGTTTTGCTATCACCATTTGCTGAAGAAGATATCTTTTTCCAATGTGTATTTTTGGCCCCTTGTCAAAACCAGTTGGCTGTGAGTGTGAAGACTTGTTATGAGTCTTCTATTCTGCTTCATTGGTCTATGTGTCTGTTTTTGAGGCAATACCATGCTTTTTTATTACTGTGGCTTTGTAGTATAGTTTAAAGCCAGGTATTGTAATGCCTCCTGTGTGGTTCTTGTTGCTGAGAACTACTTTGGCTATTCTGGGTTTCTTGCTGTTCCAAATGAATTTAAGGACTGATTTTTTCTATGTCTCTGAAGAATTACTTTGGTAATTTAATGAATATTGCATTGAATCTGTGAATCATTTTTGGAAGAATGGCCATTTTGATTATATTTATTCTGTCTATTCAAGAGCATGGGAGGTTCTTCCATCTTCTTCAATTTCTTTTTTCAATGTTTTATAATTTTCCTTGTAGAGGTCTTTTACTTCCTTGGTTAGATTTTTTTTCCTAAATATTTTTATTGTTTTGGGGGATATCATGAGTGGAAATGTTTTCTGGATTTCTTTTTTAGTGGATCGGCATACAGAAAAGCTTCTGATTATTTAAGATTGATTTTGTATACAGGCATTTTGCTGAATTTGTTGATCAGTTCTAAAAACCTTTTAATTGAGTTTATTGTGTCTTCCAAGTATAATATCATGTCACTACAAATAGAGATAGCTTTGGTTCTTCTTTTCCTATTTGTTCTCCTTTGATTTCCTTCTCTTGTCTTTTTGATAGAGTCTCAAGCACTATATTGAAAAGGAGTGGTGATAGTGGATTAGTGGATATCTTTGTCTTATTTTAAGGGGAACTCTCATAATTTTTCCCCATTCATTATGATGTTGCCTGTGGGCCTATTATATATTGCTTATATGATATTGAGGTATGTTCATTCTATTCTGATTTCCTGGAGTGTTTTTAGCATGAATGGGTATTAGATTTTGTTGAATGCTTTTTCCATCTCTATTGAAATGATCATGTCCTTTTTGTCTTTAGTTTCATTTATGTGGTGAATTACATGGATTGTTTTTGTATGTTGAACCAGCCTTGCATCCCTGGGATGAACTCAATTTGGTTGCAATGTATAATTTTCTTGATGTGGTTTTGAATGTAAGTTCCTATTATTTTGTTTAGAAGGTTTGTGTCTAAGTTAATCAATGATATTAATGTCTAGTTTTATTTTCTTGAACTGTCTTTATCAGTTTTGGTATTAATGTGATGTTGGCTTCGTATAATGTGTTTGGGAGAGTCCCATCTCTTTCCATTTCATGGAATAGATTGAGAAGTATTTAGAATAGATCTTCTATAAATGTTTTTACAAAATTCTACTGGGAAATCCTCTGGACCTGGCCTTTGTTTGATGGTAGGATCTTTATTGCTGCTTCAATCTCTTTGATTGCTATTTGGTGGTTTAAATTTTATAATTTTCTTGATTCAATTTAGGAAGGTTGTACATGTCTAGAAATTTGTTCATTTCTTCTAGGATTTCCATTTTGTTGGAGGATAGTTTTTCAAAGTAGTTTCTGAAAATCCTCTGGATTTTAGCTTTGTCTGTGTTAATATTACCTTTTTCATCTCTTATTTTAGTAATTTGGGTTGATTCTTTCTTTTGGTTAGGTTGGCTAATGGTTTATCTATCTTGTTTATTTATTTATTTTTTTTTTTGAGGAACCAGCTTTTGGGTTTGTTGATTTTTTTTGTTTGTTTGTTTACTTCATTGATTTCTGCTCTGACTTTAATAATTTACTGTCTTTTACTGGTTTGGGAATTAGACTGTTCCTGTTTTTCAAGGTTTTTGAGGTTTTATGTGAGCAGTCATTGTTATGAATTTTTCTCTTAATACTGCCTTCAAAGTTTCTCAGAGATTTTGATATGTTGTACCTCTATTTTCATTTGTTTCTAGGAATTTCTTAATTTCTTCCCTTATTTCTTCTATCACCCATTCCTCATTGAGCAGTGTGGTGTTCAGTTTCTATGTGTTTATGAGGTTTCTCTGGGTCTTTTAATAGTTGGTTTCTAGTATAATTCCTTTATAGTCTGAAAAGATGCAGAGAGTTATGCCACATTTTTAAAAAATTTGCTAAGTGCTTTTTTTGTGGTCTCAGATATGTTCTATTCTGGAGAAGGTTCCATGAACAGTTGAAACAAATGTGAATTCAGTTGTTTTTGTGTAGAATATTTTGTGTGTGTCTAGTAGTTCCATTTGGTTTATGGTGTTCTTTATGTCTGAGGCGTCTTTACTGACCTTTTGTCTAGAAGATTGATCTAGTGGTGTGAAAGAAATGTTGAAGCCTCCCAATATTATTGCATTGGGATTTATGTGAGACTTAATGCCATGAAAAGTTTATTTCATGAAAGTGGTTGCACCTATGGTTGGGGCATAAATGTTGACTATTGTTATATCCTCTTGTTGGATCATTTCTCTTACCAGTAAAAAATGACCATTTTGTATAATTTAGATACATAATTTAGATTGAAGTCTATTTTGTCTGAGATGAGAGTTGTTACCTCTTCAAGTTCCCTTAGCATGGATTAACTTGCTCTAGTCCTCTATCTTTAGTTTGTGAGCATATTTTCTTGTAAGGTGCATTTCTTGTAGACAACTTATAGATGAATTATGATTTTTAATACATTTTGCCACCTTACGTCTTTTGATTGGGGAGTTGAGGCCATTGATATTCATTGTGATTATTGCGAGATGATTTTTAATTCATAGCATTTTGAGATGTAATTTCTGTTTGAGGTATTGTTTGTTCTTCTTTGCTCAGTTGTTCATTTGATGGGAATCATTGTTGCCCTGGTTCTGGAATTTATTTTTTATTTCTTATTTGTAATTTACCTCTTTGAGTATTTTCACCAATGCTGGTTGGAAGACACAAAGTCTTTCATCTTCTGTTTTTCATGGAAGACTTTTATTTTCCTGTCAGATTTGAAAGATATCTTTTCTGGATAGAGTAGTCTTGACTGGAAGTTGTTTTCTTTCAGAGTTTGGAATATGTCACTTCAGGCCTTCCTGGCTTTCATGACTTAGTTTGAGAAGTCTGGAGTGTTTCTTATTGGCTTGCCTTTGAATGTCACTTGATCTTTTATTCTCATTGCATTTAACATTCTTTCCTTGGCTTGTACATTAGTCAATTTTATTATTATATGTTGTGGTGAACCTTCTCTCTAATCTTGTCTAATGGGGGGTTTATATGTTTACTGTACCTCTGATTAACCTCATTTTCTATATTTGGAAAATTTTCTGATAATACTTCTCTAAAAAGACTTTTGATTCCTTTGGATTCATCTCCTATCCATGCTTTTATGCCTCTTATTCTTAGGTTTGTTCTTTTAAAGTTTGTCCAGATCTCTTTAATGTCCAACTCATGCTGTTTAATGGTTTTTTCCTAGGTTATATACTTTGCATTCATTTTTGGATTGACCATCTTCTAAGAGTGATATTCTTTTTTCCCTATGTCTAGTCTACTGTTGATGGTTTATATTGATGCCTTCATTTCATTTATTGCATTATTTACTTCCTTCAGAGCTTCTTTTGATTCCTATTCAGAGTATCAGATTCTTTGTTGATTTGATCTTTTATTTATTTCATGTTCTCTCTGAACTCTTTTTGTAAGTACAGTATCATTTTTATTGTTAAACTCTGAATTGTTCTTCTGGAATGTTCTGCAACTCTGTATTAGTGGGTTCTATTATTGTGGGATTGTGGGGACTCATTGTTTCCTTGCTATTCCTTAATGTGATTTCACATTTCTTATGTTTATATTTTTGTTGCTTTGATGGCACTCTCTCGATCTGTGGGTTTCCTATGTCTCATCTCTCTACCTTTATAAGTACCTTATTCTGGTGGCAGATATTTACTTCTAGGTATATATTAAAAGTGAATAGCTAAACCGGACGTGGTGGCGCATGCTTGTAATCCCAGCTGAGGCAGGAGGATCACAATTTTGAGGCCAGATTTGGCAATGGAAGGAGACCAAGTCTCAACATAAAAAATTAAACAGTCTAGGATGTATCTCAGTATAGCTAGATTCATAAAAAAAAATTCCATTTCTTATTTTTGGAAACTGACTTTATCTTCCCTTTGTATAAAATGGGCCATGGATCTTTAACAAACCCAAAGCAAACAAACCTTGTTGATGAAACTTTCTCAGGTATTTATTTAGTGCTTCCCTTTTTTCCCTCTAGCATGTTTACTTTTTAAGCAAGTGTTATATTTGTTGATGCTACTGTAACCCAAGGATTTATAAGATTGACTATGTAAAATGAAAATGGACACAAGGGATTAAAATAAGTATATTAATAATTTACTTGAACTTCAAGCATGTAAATAAGTTAATGTTCATAAACCACCCCTTAACCAACTCTGCTTTCTAAATTCATATACATTTCTCACTTTTATTCAGTTCAGTAGCAGAATCTTCCACCCCTAACTAGCATTCCATTGAATTAGAATTACTGTTCATTTCCCCCCAATAAGATAAACAATAAATTGCCTGATACAATTGCAAGACAGCTTAATTTCCTCCTTAGTTTCTTAGCTCCAGATAGAAATGCAGTATTAAACACACACACACACACACACACACACACACACACACACACACACACACATTCTTTAGTAATTTAGACCACACAGAACAGAAGACTGTGGATGGCTGGAGAAAATTCTGTTATGCCAATGAGCATTAAATTCACTTTAATGGTATTGAAGATATTCTACTAGGCAGGGAATGGAAGGCAAAGATGAATCATACATAGTCCTAGTTCTCAAAGAAAGAATTCTCAATAGTTATTTGTAAGCCATCTTTATTATGTAATGAAGCCAAGAGATTTACTTGGTTCAAGCTATCTTTATTGAAAACATTTAAAAAATTAAAAAATAGAAAAGTGATAGATCCAGTTGTTAAATAAACCCTAGTATTTGGGTCTATAGGCCTTAATATTTTTCTATAAACCCTAATATTGTGGACTTCTACTTGATTAACTCTGATATTTAACCATATTGCTGCTCTATAGACTCACTTAACTATAAATAGCTTTAAATTGACCAGATCCTCATTTAGTAGTAAGAATGGATCTGGCTAAAGTTAAAAAAACAATTGTTGAGCAAAGCTTACCTACCTGGCAGGGGACCTCCCAATACCATTACCTAATATAGTCTGGGAAAACACATAGAGAGGGAGTATACTAATAAAGGGAAATAGTGCTTTTATAATGCTTTGGAATTGAAAAATAATGCAAAGATTATTTCAATATAGTAGGAAGATATTCTGAGGTGAGATCTAAGGATGACTAATAAAAAATATAAATGGTTACCTTCTAGCATTCCTTGTTAGCCAGACTCCTACATAAATCCTATAGGATTTATGTAAATATTCCTTTATTTTGCATCAGACAGTCATGTGAAATTATCTGTAAATGTATCTCAGAAAGCACTGGTATTTTTCTCAGGTAGTCACTAGCATAATGACAGTGAGAAGCATGGAAAAGGTCTCATCCAATCAAATCTCACTTATCAGCCTGTTTATTTATTTTTGGAAATCCACTATCAATACTAACAGTATTTATTTAGTGTTTTGAAATCTATAAATACTTTAGTTATTAGTATATAGTTTGATCTTCAAATAATAGCATATGATAAGCAGGGTAGAGGAGAAAAAGGAGTTATAGAGACTTTATATCTCTGGAGGTTAAAGGACTCATATGTAGCATAACTATTCATTTTTCAAGAAAAAATACATACCCCCACTGTATAACAGAGATAATGGTAGGTACTATGTAGGCACTAAGGAGAGAAAGATGAGAGAGAGGCTCATTTCAGCCTAAAGTAACCCATTTTAAATGTCATGTGATTGGGCCTATATTTGGGAACTCAGGTCTCCTAGATTATCATTCAGTGATTTTTTTTTTTTTCCTTTCAAGACACCAATGGCTTATAATTAGAAAAATTTTCTGTGTGCTATTAAAAATTATCTTTCTTTAAAACATAAGCCACCACCAGAGAATGCCACATTTAAGCTTTACCTACAAGTGATTTCTTATGAGCTAGTTGAAGAGAGCCTTTCTAAACGACAGATGCTGAATGCAAATCCCTGCAGAATGAATTATAGAAGAATCATCTTTTAGGGCTAGAAAGGGGTGAAGTACCCAAGAGAGAGAGAGAAAGAGAGAGAGAGAGAGACAGAGAGAGAGAGAGAGAGAGAGAGAGAGAGAGAGAGAGAGAGAGACAGAGAGAGACAGAGAGAGAGACAGAGAGAGACAGAGAGAGACAGAGAGAAACAGAGAAGAGAGGCTTTGGTAAGATATTAAACAGTAGTGAGATGTTTCTAGAGATTTGGGGTCAACATTAAGATTAATTTCCATATACTTCCCAATTTTACCAAGGATTGACTAAGACTAAGGATAATAACATAAATTGATTTTTAAATTACTTTTTGTGGTATTTGGGATTGAACCCAGGGGCATTCTACCTCTGAGCTGTATCTCTAGCCCTTTTTATTTTTTGTTTTGAAAAAAGGTCTCACTAGGTTGCTGAGATCTCCGTATGCTGCAGAGGCTGTCCTCAAACCTGTGATCTTCCTATGTCAACTGCTTAAGTAATGGGAGAATTAATGTTTTCTGAATACCTTCTTCAAGCCAAGAGCTAGGTTAAGCCCTGAGGACTGGTGTAGCAGTGAGCAAGATGTTCATCATCCTTGCTCTTGTGAAGTTCACTGTATAGCAAGAACACAGGCACTATTGAGTAATCAGAAAACTGCAAGCTGTTAAGAAGGAAGATGTATGACAGTGGAGCCCAATCCAGTCTGGAAGATTAGGGAGTTCTTTATGTTTAAATTACTGAATTTGACCCTGGAATACTGAGAGAAGAGTAAATGAGCAGAGTAATTGTGGTTAATGTCATTACTTACATCAATAATTAAGGGGTTCTCCTAAAATAGAATTTTCAGGAAAACATGATAAAATTGTTTCTTGCTAAAATTTTCCAAATCTACTCACTTGGCCTGCAATGGTAATATCTCTCATCTTCACAGAAAATGCACGTCTTCAAGAAGACTTTGCAGGCATTGATCTACCCCATGTCATCCACCACCCCACATAATTTTGAGGTTTGGACAGCTACAACACCCACCTACTGTTATGAATGTGAAGGGCTCCTGTGGGGCATTGCACGGCAAGGCATGAAGTGTTTGGAATGTGGAGTGAAGTGCCACGAAAAGTGTCAGGACCTCCTAAATGCTGACTGCTTGCAGAGTGAGTACTTGGTTAGGCTGAAAACATGGTATGCAGGGCCTGCCTTACCCCATATATTTTCAGGCTAGATTTCTTCAGCTCTTGTTTTCAACACATCCTACCTTGCTCCTTCCTACCACTTATACAAAAGGTGTACAGTTTGCCCGTCAAGTCATATAGTTGGTGATGTATTCCTACAGTGCTGAACTAGGCACTATTTAAATTTCCAGAGTGAATATTTAGACTGAAATTGCACTCACATCAAGTATAAAACTTCAAAGTGACTGCCAGTTGTTTTCTTACTCAGATCTCATAAAAATCCCATGAGATAAGTGGGAATATATGATGTTCTTCAACTGGAGCCAAGACACACCCCTCCAATTACAGCAATTGAAATTCTTTCCCAAACCTATTTTCTGCCTGCCCAGCAGGGATGCCTTCCTATAGTGCTTGCTCAGGCCTTAGAATTGGGGGTCTTGGGTTTGAATGTTGAAGACTAATTTAACATATATGTGACTGGTGAATTTTTAAAAACTTCTCTGGCCATTATTTTCCTCTAGTGGAGAACAAAGATAATAAAACTTATCTCTGAGTTATTGGGAAGGCTAAGTGAAATACTCTGTACGAAGAGTCTGGAACATAGTAGGTGCTTAAATATTAATGGCTTATCCTTTCATACTTCTAAATAGAGACACCCCACTATGATTTTATTACAGTTTATCTTAAATTTTCTATTTTGAAAAAAAATTATCTGACTTTAGATACATATATATATATATATATATATATATATATATATATAGAGAGAGAGAGAGAGAGAGAGAGAGAGAGGAGAGAGAGAGAGAGAGATGATCTTTCACTACTTTATTTGGTGTCACTAAAAATAAAAAAGCCAAAGAAATCTACTTAAACATTATTATTTATTTGCAAAGAACATCTTTTTTCACATCTAAATATTAGCCCCTCTATTTGTTGTTTATATAAGTTCAGACAATGTAAGGTACATGGATGCCTGCAATTGAGCAGGGCAGGAGCAAACATAAAAGTAAAGATTATCAGAAACTGTCACCTCTGGCTTGTTGCAGTCACAATCACATTCTCAGTTTTCACTACTGGTTAAGCATTCTTCTAACAAAGTCAGAGTAGTATAATAAATGTTTTCATTTTGTTTTAGAAAAAAGATGTTATTCCTTCTTTGAAAAATAAGTTAACTTAGGGATGATTGTTTTAAAGAAGAGTAATCAACTCAATTATTACTCATCCAACTTATTTGTGAAGTCACATAATCTAATTAAATTTAATCCATATATGTGAGAAAATAATTTGTAAACAGGCAATTAAAATATTAGAGCAATGATATTTAAGAAAGCAGGTAGAAAAAAACATGGTCATCTAAAAACAAATGGCTTGGGAAATAAAAACACAATGTAGGTCATATCTCAGAAATAAGCTCATTCCTATTTTAGTCTTTCAGAGAGGAGAGATGCCACCCATTTATTAAACTTTAGAAACATTTTCAGTCTATTTCCATTTCTTGAGACAGCATTTATTGTTTGATATTTTTAAAGTAAATTACACAATCCTATTTTTCTTTGGGCTTATTCATTAAAATGCACATGTAAATTGAAAGAGTAAACAAAAAGAAAAGTCAGAACAATGAGGATGCATATATATGCCCCAGGAAAGGGGTATTTTCTTTAATAGTCCTTACTTGTTCACCATAATGAAAATTCTCACATTGATCTGAAAGAGGTTCTGCAAATATAGTATTTAACTTTACAACTTTTCATGAGAACTATCAAAACAATTGATTTTCTATTGATATACTCCCTATAGAAATTTCTCTTCATTATTTGAAGTAAGAAATTTTTAGTAATGACATCTTATATGACATACCTCCATGCATGCCAACATTGGGGAAAAGGGAAAAATAAAATAAGAGAAATCAGAATTGGAAGCTACACTGATTAAGCTTTCTGTAAATGTAAAAAGATTCCATATAATTTTCTTTTTAAAATGACTACTCAATCTCTGGACACCTCTAGTGAAAACTTAACACTTTGGTAGGCAGCTTAACTCATTGATAGAAAAGTTTAGCTCATAAATTAAAATCTAAACTAAAATAGGCCTCTTCATAACTTCTATCTAGTAAACCATATCTTGCATATGGAGAAAATATTTTATAAATTGACTTTCATTGTATATGCTTCAGTGCTTCTGTGCAGGTTCAGAGATATGTGGACATGTCCCATATGTTTCCCAAACAGCCTCACCTCAGTTTCTCTCTAGATGCTGCTGCTGGGTGGCAGTTCCTACACTGTATGACCTTCCTCTCCCAATGCTGACAGACATGGGTGGTGGGAAGGAATAGAGAAGACCAAAGGGAAACATGGACCCTTCCCCTTTAGTTTAAGTCAGTAGCAGCAGTCAGAGTTTCTTTAATTAGATTATTTGTGTCCTGTAATTTAAAAAGATATTCGATTCTTTTTTGAAAAAAAATTATTTTAATGGAATTATAGAAAATGGAGAAAAAGTTTGTGACACTGAATTATATTAATATCATCTGTGAAGAACTTTCAATACACTACAATTACAATTTTAAACGAAGACAAAGAAAAAAGTTGATTGTATGCAATAAGACATATGTAATAGATTAGATGTAAAATATATTCCTAGATTATCTTTTCAATGCAGAAACAAGACATCTAGAGAAACTGAGAAAATATGAAAATAGTCATGAAAACTAACTCAACTGGGCTATACTTCCTTACACATTTCTAAGAAAGAATTCTGGAGTTCCACAAAATAAATATTTTACCTATTTTTTAATTCTGAACTAAAAAATTCAAGTACCTGCATAAGGGCAGAGAGTTATTGCACCAAGAGCACAGCAAAGCAGCACCTTGTGAGGCATAGTCTGTTATTCTTTTTGCTTCCACTGATTGTATGTCATTTGTGTGTTTTAAAAGAAACTATTGCAAACTCATAACATTAATACAATCTGGCTAACATACTGTTGTTTGCAAATTGGATATTGATTCCTCTTTCTTGTCTTATTAACACATTTTGCAACCGTGATATTTTAAGTCAGTTAAATATTTTATATATTGCAGTTGGGAGCTTTACTCTAGGCTTTCATAACTAGGAAGAAGGGAAGCAATATTTTTTATGGACTCAACCATTTTTTTTCTAAATCATAACTGAGAAGAAAAGATGTGAACACCTATCTTCTATCTTAGAAACTTTTCATATTCTACTCTTTCAATAGCAATTATACAAACTATGTTTATGTCATGAATACTCAGGAAACTTTGAAGTAGGGGTCTGTTCAGTCACTACTAGAAGGCAGAGACCAGATTTTTTATTTCCTCAGAAGTTTGCACACATTTAAACACTGAAGCTACTAATATATGTGGAAAACCAATGGATGAAGCACAAGAACTACAATTAAAAATGCCCTGCAGTGGTTTGAATATCATCTGTTCAAACAAGCATACACTATTAAAGGAGCTTCAAAATTGGTTGTTGGGAGAACCCAATGAATGAATTTTACTGAAGTCTCTCTTGATTTATTCTTGTTTTCCTTTCTTAGTAAAAGTAATTTGAAAATTAAGCATATTTTCTTTTGATTTTGACTTATTCCTTTGAACCATGTAGTTTTTTTCTGACTCTGTGATGATTGGAACATCTCTAGAAATTGCCAAGATAAAGTAGTTTTTAAATACAACTATGAGAATGCACTCCCAACTTTGTATTTTTAAAATATGTGCATGTTCAGAGATGTTCTAAGTTTGCATTTCCCAATAATGGTAGGAGTGAATGGCAGGGTTGGTATAGGCAGAGGGTCAAGAAAGGCTTGGGGTTTTTGTTTGTTTGTAGTTGCATCATCACTGACAGTAAAGTCACTGTGTAGAAGGTGGTGGGTTCTTGGGAGGTGACTACCTGCCCACGTTCCCCCACTGTCAGTGACACAGCCACCTACAGGAGTAGGAGATGATGCTATGTTAGATTTGTGCTCCTCCAATTACCCTTCTGCTAAATGCCAGTTCTTTATTGTTTGCAAGGAATTTGTAGTATGTGGCTTTCATTTTATAAGAAAAAGGAGGTGGCTACTTTTAAGACTGGGGGAGTTGTAAGTCTGTTCCTTGAAAAGATTGAAGGTATATTAAAAGAGAAGGTTTAAGGTTACTTGATTGTAAAGCAACTAATGGAAAAGGGTAGATAGAAAATGCCAATTCTATGTCCACCCACATAATTCAGTGGAAAAGAAAAACAGAGGCACCCAAAGTAGACCCACCTACAGGATTTTACTGAGAAAGTAAGACAAAGGACCAGTTTCTGTGCTAGAGACTCCATGAGAAAAAAAGCAATATTCCAATTCTTCTGCATCAGACTCTTTGAATGGCTTTCATGGATATGGACCACCCACCTTCTCTGGGTCTATTAACTTAAAATGCAGATACGGATTTATGAATGTCAAAAAAAATCCAGTTTCTTTGAGCTCTATTTTTTTAATCTTTAGCCTCTTCTTTTTCTTCATCTGGCAAATAGAGACCATTTAGCATGTAGCAGGTATTGGGACTGGTATGATCCATGGCAGATTTCAAGATGTTGTTTCACAGTGATTATGAAGCTCAAAGACCTAAAACTCTTTATTAAAATAGAATTATTTAATAAATGCCTCTATCTTTACTTTTATGGCATTCTGAAGTCATTATACTTGATTATTATACCTATATGCACTATCCCACTTAATCCTTACACAAGCCAATTAAGGGATACACTACTGAAGACACTATTATTTTTCCCTTTTGATTTTCAGATGAGGAAAAAAGCCTTTAGAGAGATGAAGTAATTAGTCCAAGTCCAAATGGCTTGTGCCTTACTCTATTTGGGATGTTATAGCAAATTACCATAAACTGGGAGGATGATGAGTAACAAAAATTTATTTCTCACTGTTCTGGAGGTGGGAAGCCCAAGATCAGGGCATGTCAAATTCTTCTGTTTTCAGACTCCTGATTTACTGCCTGTTTTTATGTGGTAGAAGTGGAGGAAAAGCCCCCTTGGATCTGGTTTATAAGAGCATATTGCCATTCCTGAGTGTTTTGCCCTCATGACCTTCCTATTTTCCAAAGGCCCTGCCTCATAATACTGTCACATTGGGGATTAGGTTTCTATACATGAATTGCAGTAGGTAACAAACATTCAAACCATATCAGGTAGCAAGTAGCAGATAGATTCCCACTCAAGATTCTCTCCTTCTATATCCAAAGTATGATTAACTACTATGTACTTGTGCCTATTTAAAGGTGATTTTCTTAATGTATTTCTTCCATTTATACTTGGAGTTATGCCCTTACTTTCTGCTGACTATAAAATGCATGTGGTATATAGGTCAACCAAATTCAGCTTTTGAAGGATGGGCACAGAACCTTTGTTTTCTGAGAATTCCAAATCTAAAGTGAAGGGTCAGATACAGTTTGTGTCTTTATAAGTTGTATTCTATAGCATTATTATCCTTTTGCACTGAGTGCATTCTTGTTTCTTCCAGAATTGTGGCCTTGAGGTTAGAGTTTTCAAGAAATACAGAGCACATTAAACACAGAACCAAATTAAATGCTCAATTATGGTAATAATTTTATCTTAAGCTCCCTCAAGAAATAGTTTGTGCTCTCTGTGTATTAAGTGTATGATATTTTCCAAATCATGTGCTAGAGGTTTGCAATACACATTTAATAGATCCTCACAGGATAACATGAGAGGTGAGCATAACATGCAGGTAGCTGTGTCACAGGTAATTGTTAAAAACACAAGAATTCTGTGAGGCAATTATTGAAATCAGCCATGTAGTAGTATTTATATCACAGAAATCTGCTAATGCTACAAATCAGGTTTGAGTTTCCCTTTTTTTTTTTTCTGTAGCAAAGAGAAACATTTCCATTGAATTTAAAAGGTCACTATTTTCTGTTAGGAAGGGAGGAGATACAATCATATGCTGAGAAGGGAGGGTAATGGGAGTATAGTAGGAGATTTGAACAGAATAGAACTGTTTAGAACAGCTATTGAGAAATACACGAAGAATATTAAAGTTGTTATATACACACTCACACACATACATAGAGGTCCTTCTTTGAAAAAAAAAGCAGTAAAATTATAAATGGCCATGGAAAAGTTATGGATTTTATATGAAATTTAGATGTTTTAGCTAATAAATTAAAATTAAAGAAAGTTACAGGTGTGGTTAATGAATTGTTCCACTAAATTGTGTAGAAGGGAACCAGTTTACCTTGCCTGGAGTAAGTTTGCTTCTGTCTATGGTTGAATTCTCTTATTTTGTTGTGAATACATGAATTATATGGTCTGTCAATTAAGTGTCAATTATGTTTTAAACATAACAACACATTTCATGTGGATAATGTGTTATATCCTATAAAGAGCTTCCACTGTATATTATTTCTTTTGATCTCATTTGTTGTTAATCTTCAGTTGGCACAGTAATGTATTTCAATGAAGTTACTAGACCTTCTAGCACACATTTTGAAGGAAGACTTATATAAATGCAAATTTAAAGTTATCTCTGGTTGTATTGCAATAAACAGAATAAGGCTGAAGGAAAAATAATAAACACAAAGGACTAGAAACTTATGACAAATTACAGCTATTTAAGAATAGTTTGATTAGAATAATAAGATGAGATATGTGGGTTTGATAAACAATAAGGCAATTGAAAGTACTTGTGAATTGGTGTCAAGAATTAATTCTGCATTTGTGTCTGTTTCTCTTAGCTAAGCAGACCTTAGTTGAATCATTTTTATAATGTAAAAGCAAAAAAGTTTTAAAGCTACATATCTTCTCTAGAAATGACAGATTAAAGACTATACATAAGCTCTGTCAACCTGCTCTCCCTAAATTAGCAACTTCAGCTTTTGGGTCTGTCTGTTGTGTGTGCATAGCAGAGTACATACTCTACTCCACCATCAAGAAGATAGACCAAAGATGTCAAAGTTGATTGTTAGTTTGCTTAATTATTTTTAAAGAACTCAAGAAGTAATCATTAAGGTCAGAGATTTGATTCCATTGGATGAAAAATCTCCTGAGAGTCTGTCTTTGAATTTGGTAGTTATTGCTTGAATTAGTATTTATTGTGTGGGTAGTAGTTAGATGGACACTTCCTGAGTGTAGAAAAGTAACCTGAAATATATTTAACTTTACAGGATTTTAGCACCCTTTCCTCAAGCCTTTGGTGTGCTAATAGCCGCAAAAATAATAGCAGTTTAGAAATTTGGGCACAAGTCAACATTTTCTGGTACATCTAACATTTTGAATATCCTTAGTACAGCTGTCATAAGCCAAACTACTTTTAGATGTTATCTTAAAGATAATGTCTTCTAGCAGCCACTGTCCTTTACACGTAATGAATATTCCAATATTTGGAGCTAAATATACCTATTGAGTAGTTGTAACTATTTAGTCTAGCCTAAGCACATTTTACAAAGAATTGGTTATGTGTAAAACTGGTAATGATAAATTAGAATATGCTTACTGAAGAGTGCATAATTTACAAATAAGTAGCTGTTGTAGGACATTTTAACACATGAGTAAGCCTTTAGAATGTCATTTAAAGTTGCCTAAAATATATTTTATTTTTTGTATTCCTTTCATATAAATGTGGTTTAAATCTTCAAAGTTAAAAAAGAAAGCATAAAGACAATTAACCCACTTTTTCTATCATTGGAATATTCATGCATTTTACCTTTCTATTCACACTATTTCTACTATGAGTATTTTTTACTTTAGGAAAAATATGTTATGGTTTCAAATAAGTGAATATTTTCGCTAATTTAGTGCTGTTAAATTGAATATGAATTTACCTTGAGTAAAGGTAATAGTTGGTCTTTCCTCTTTGTCTTAGCTTCTATACTTCAATTGGACTCAACATTCATAAAATTAAATTCAAGAATCTTACTGAGGATATATTTTATGGCAAGAATTAGGCAAATAAATCATCTCATTTAATATCCAGAGATTTTTGTGAGATATTTAGCTTATTTCTTAAATACAATATTTCAGAAAAATTATAATACAAGTTATACAATACTTATAGTCATGTAGATGAAACTGGAATAATTATACTGTGAACCCGTGTTATGAGTCTTTTCACTATATCTCAGTTGCTTCTTTGACAAAATTGGTTAGCCTTGAGCAACAGCAGTTTCTGCAGACACTAGTACATGAATTTTTGTTTTCTAACTTTGCACACACATAGAAGTTATGAGAATTAGAATCATGGTTCACTCTTTAGTTGTGTGATTTTGGTCAACCCAGGAGGTCACACACCACAGTGGGAATATCTGGCAATAAGTAGAGAAAGTGAGAGCCCAAAAATAAAATTTTGAAAATGCTACACTGCTAAAAGGATTTGTGTTGCAAACAAAGATGCCCAGAAAGTTGATATCACACACACACACGCACCTATAAATCAAAACAAAGTTTTGAGTAGAAAGTGAGAAAACAGCCCAAATAAAACTATAGGTATATAAGAGAAAGAGAGTTCACTTTGTGGCCTCTCAGGTACTATATAGGTTATCTAGTCAAGTGCTTTCCAAATCTTTTTTAATCAGCAAAATCATTTTCATTTCAAGTGAAATTTTACCCTGTGTTTCAATATATATATATATATATATATATATATATATATATATATATATATCATGTCAGAAAAAAGTTTAAACTTGAAGAAAAATTTAAAATATTTAATTATTGTAATGACAACAAGATAAATAATTAGTTGAGTTCAAGTGTTTGATTTCCAAGCAATACTTGTTATTTTTATTCCATAAACTACTCAATTTTGTTTTGGATACTCATTGAGTAAATACATGTGCTGTATAACATTTCATTATATGCAATATTTTTGCTGTTTTAATTTTTAAAAACTCAAACCAAATATTTGCACAACCTCTTATTATAATATTACTAAGTGAGAAAACTAGGACTCACAGAGGTCAGTTTACCAATGAGGACTAATTATTCTACATTGCAGCATAGTGATTTATTCTCCTGATATTTTCCCAAAAAAGCCATCCTGACTCTTCAAAATGAAAACACTTATTCATTCTGATACTTCTCCTTCTTTCCTTCTTTTTCCTCCTGCTTTTTCTCCCTCTTTTGAACTATCAAAAAGTAACTCATGTGCATTCACACCACCACTGATTTTTCCACGGCAGGAGCAGCAGAAAAGAGTTCCAAGCATGGTGCTGAGGACAAGACACAAACCATTATTACAGCCATGAAAGAAAGAATGAAGATCAGGGAGAAAAACAGACCTGAGGTATTTGAAGTCATTCAGGAAATGTTTCAGATTTCCAAAGAAGATTTTACTCAATATACGAAGGCAGCCAAACAGAGTGTATTGGATGGGACATCTAAATGGTCAGCAAAAATAACCATTACAGGTAACTATAAGTGCTCTTTAAAATTCGTATTTCATATTGAGATTTCTATGTGTCTCAGAAATCAACAGTATAATAATTATAGGTAAAATGAATAAAATTGTTTCAATCTTGTAAATATTGACAAGTCTATTACTTCAAATTTCTAAAATATATATTAGGTAACTAGTATTCATTTTGCCTTATTCAAATATATTAATCAACACCCTGAAATTACAAGAAATTTGCTTTGTTATTGCCTAGCACTTAAATGATAAGTGTAGCTGATGATCTCTTCAGTTATGCTTTCAATGAGAAATCATTTCAGTTACTACTCACATATGCATTTGATCCTTGAGTAAGGGACATTTAACGTTAGTGATATCTAGTAATTGTAACTTGCTAGAGTTGTTTGTGACATTAACAGAAAATGCCTATGTATGATTTAACATTTACAAAGCTTCTTAACCTACTCATATCATATTTATAAAGTAAAATGAAAATCCTTTTACTGGGTCAAATTGATCAATACTGATAAAAATTCACAAAAAAATTTAAATCACAGATCTTTGAATTGTACTAGTTTTTGCCTATTGTACATATATTTTCATCTATATATATATATGCATAAGAATGTGTAGATTAGTATATACAAATAAATACATGCATAAACAAGTATATAATTATTGTTAATTATAGGCAGAAACAACTATTAGTCAAAGGGAGATTTTTAATTTTTTAAAAATGTATTGATAACATTTTTAATCATGTACATGTTTTGAAGTATATGTACATTGTGAGATGGTTAAATCTAGCTAAGCTAACAAATGCATTACCTTATATCATTATCACTTTTGTGGTGAGAGCAAGTATCATCCTCTCTACATGTTCCAAGAATATAGTATATCATCATTAATTATAGTTACCTTGTTATACACACACAAGTATGTATATATGTATTCCTTCATACATATCCTTTGACAAACATATTCCCATTCACCTCACCACCCCAGGTTTGATAACCACCATTGTATTCTTCTTCTGTGAGATAAACCTTTTTATATTACAAACATGAATGACTTCATGTAGTATTTGTCTTTCTGTGTCTGGATTATTTTCACTTAAAATTTATGTCCTCTGAGTTTACCCATCTTCTTGCAAAAAGTAGAACTTCCTTCATTTTTATTTCTATTAAAAAGTGAGCAAAGGAGCCGGGCGTGGTGGCGCACGCTTGTAATCCCAGCATTCGGGAGGCTGAGACAGGAGGATACGGGTTCAAGGCCAGCCTCAGCTACCTAGTGAGGCACTCCACAACTTACTGAGACCCGGTTTCAAAATAAAGAATAAAAAATAGGGCTGGGGGTATAGCTCGGAGGTAGAACGCCCCTAGGGCGTTTAATCCCTAGTACTGCAAAAAAAAAAAAAAAAGTGAGCAAAGGAACTGAATAGACAGTTCCTCAAAGAAAACTTAGCACATATATGAAAAAACATATAACGTTAGTACTCACCAGGGAAATTCAAATTCAAATCACACTGAGATATCACCCCATACATGTCAGAATGTCATTGTCAAAAATAAAAATATAACTGGGCATGGTTGCACACGCTTGCAATCCCAGCATTCGGGAGGCTGAGACCAGGGGATCTGGGTTCACGGACAGCCTCAGCTACCTAGTGAGGTACCCGGTTTCAAAATAAAGAATAAAAAAATAGGGTTGTGGGTATAGCTCAAAGGTAGAATGCCTCTGAGTTCAATCCCCAGTACCAAAAAAAAAAATATATATATATATATATACATATATATATACATACATATATACATACACATATATATGTACATACATATATACATACACATATACATATATACATACATATATATATACACATATATATATGTGTATATATATACATATATATATATATATGTATATATATGTATATATATATATCAATTAATGAAGCCAAAATGAAAAAAGTATAGACGTTTCTAACATTTTTCAAAATAGAGCTACAAAATGATTTAATAGTCCCACTGCTGGGTATCTATCCAAAGGAAAAAAAGTTTACATGTTGAATAGATACCTCCATTCCTATATTTATTGTACCATTATTCACAATAGCTAAGATACAAAATCAAACTAAATGTTCATCAATGGATGAATGGATAAAAAATGTGGTGTTTATATACACATTGTAATACTATTAAGCTACAAAAAAACACAGGAAGATTTTAATGTTCAGTGTATTTATTCTTTTATCAAACCCTATTTAAAGTCCTACTGGTTATGAGAATGAAAGCAAACAAGAATACATTTGTAAACCCAGGGACAAAATGATAGAAAATGATCTTAATTTTTTCTGAAAATAAATATATATTAAATTGTTTATTTTGGTTTATTTCAGTGGTTTCTGCCCAAGGCTTGCAGGCAAAAGACAAAACAGGGTCAAGTGACCCATATGTCACAGTACAGGTTGGAAAAAACAAAAGAAGGACTAAAACCATTTTTGGAAATTTGAATCCAGTATGGGATGAGAAGTTTTATTTGTGAGTATATAACATGAAGCTACTGCAAATATTAAAATATTTGAGAATAAATTTAAGACAGGCATGTAAAAATTACAAATAATTATCTTATATTTTAATAATCTCCTATGCAAAAATTACAGAGTGAAATGAATGCTATAAACATATTTAAGATTCTCATAAATATTATTTACTCTTCATTTTCAAAGTACATGAATGAAGCAATATTTCAGACAAAAAGAACATGGTACACTTAGGGTGACTTTGTGGGAATGAAAAAAGATATTTACAACATGATCTGTAAGTTGAGATGATGCAAAATAACTAGGAGTTTACAGGCTTGATTCAGCAGTTTTCTGACAAATGAAGGTTCATGACCAACGACTAGAGAAAGATGAGGCATCACCCCGGTCCCTCTCTTAGGCCACACCTACACCAGCCTGCACGGATGAGATGGATGGTGGTGGCAGCTTTTAAGACCTCTTGTTTTCTATGGGAACATTTATTTTTAAACCTCTTTTATCTTGCACCTAACAGCAAGAAATCATTTTTTTTTTCTCTCAAGGGTTCTTTTCTTTCTATAACTAGTCTTTTTGAAGGCAAAAAATAATAATAATAAAAAATAAAAAATAAACCCTCCAATTTCCATTTGGTAGAAATAGAAAACTCTAAATATTTTTAAGCAGTTTTTTTCTCTTCTCTTTATAAATGATTTAAACAAGTCTTATTTGGGAATGTGGGCAAAATGGGCAAGAAGAAGAGTTTCTTGTGTGTGTAGGCTGATGAAAGGAATTGTGAAGAAATAGGTTTGGGAAATTAGGTGGGACCTATAACTGTAGGAGTTAAAGAATTTGGATGATTTCTCCCTTCAGAGCTATGGAAAAGACTACTCTAATATTTCTTTGTTTTTAAATAGAGGACAAGAAATCACTTGATAGTTGAGGATTCAGATTCTTACAAGAGTCAAGTAAATGAATGAATCAGGGTAAAGGAAACACAGGGAAGATGGAAACAGTAGCTAATCAGGAAGAAGTAACTCAGAAAAGAGATAGCTTGTATCATCCTGCAATCATGTAGGCACAATGCAGCCAGAACTGTCAGTTTCTCAGGAGAAACTGCAAAGTCAAAAGTATAAAAATATTTTTCAGGTAGAGTTGGCATAGCATAAAATCTACTAATTAGTGTACAATTTGACATATGTATAGCTCTGTGTAATCATCACCACAGACAAGATAATGAACATATCCATCACCTCCAAGAAATTCCTCATACCCCACTTCCCTCCTGACTTCCCTAGTGCCAAAGCAATCACTGACCTGCTTTCTGATGCCATAGAATACTTTTCAATTTGCATTTTCTAGGATTTTTATAAATAGAATCATGAGGTATGTGTTCTTCTTTCATGTGGGTCCATTCATTCAGCAAAATTATTTTGCAATCCATCCAAGCATAGGGTATACGAATAGTTCATTTCTTTTTATGGCTGTGTAGCATTCCATGTGGTTTTACCATTTTATATTAATATCAAACAAAAATGAATGGGATTTTTAAGTCTAACATACCCTTCCAATATTTGGTAATGCTAATCTATTACCATTCTAATTGATGTGTAGTAATATACAGGTTTTAGCTTGCATTTCCCTAAGGACAGTTAATTTTAAGAATCTCTTTTTATATGCTAATGGGCTATCTGTATATCTTCTTTAATTAAGTATCCATTCAAACATTTTGACTATTTTGTAACATTTTATATTTTTATATGTTATATAGTTTTAGGTTTTATATTTAGGTCTAAAATCCATTTTGAAATAATTTTTAACATGGCATAACTTACAAGCTCATTTTCTGCATATGGCTATACAATTATTTCTGCATGATTTTTAAAGCATTATCCTTTCTCTGCTGAATTTATTTTGCACCTATGATAAAATTTAGCTCTCCATATATGAATGGCTCCCTGTCTGGACTCTCCATTCTCTTCTATTAATAATTTATCTGTACTTTAGACCATATTCTCTTCATTCCCATAGCCATGTAAGTCTTAAAGTAATATTAATCTACCAACTTTCTTGTATTTTTCAGTTATTTTGGCTATTTTAGGACCTGTTGATTATTTCCATATTAATTTTACAATAAGTTACTCATGGTTTACAAAAAAAAAAACTTACCAAAAATATTTGATAGAATTTTAGCTACCTTATATAACTAGCTACTATTTCCAGTATAAGGTCAAATGAGTTTATCAAAGCAAACTTGTTAGTCTTATTCCTAATCTTAAATGGAAGACAATTCTTTCCTTACGCTCTGTAGCTTTATTGATGCCGTCTTCTATCCCCAGTGTGCAGTGAGTTCCAATGAGAAATGCATGTTGGATTTTGTCACATTCTTTCTTTACATCTAATGAGATGATCATATAATTTTTATTGTTATTTAAAGAAAACTTCTTTAAATATATTGTTCCTAGCCAAGTATCACAGTGGCACATGCTTGTAATCCCAGTAATTAGGAGGCAGAAACAGGAGAATTGCAGGTTCACAGACAGTCTCAGAAACTTAGCAAGGCCCTCTGCAACTTAGTGAGACCTTGTTTCAAAATAAGAAATAAAATAGGTGGGTATAGCTTGGAGGTAGGATGGCCCTGTATTCAATCCCCAGTACCACAAAAAAATAAAAATATTATTCATTGTCCCTGTGTTTTTAATTTTTTTTCCTGTGGGAAGTCTGCTGTTGTCCTCATTTTTGGTCCCTTGCATAAATCATTTCTTCCTCCTCTTATCTGCTTCTAAGATTTTATTTTTCTACTCATTTACAATTTGATTATGATATGATGTGGTACACTTTTCTTTGTGTCTGCAATACTTAGGGTTTGTTGATCTACTATAGTGTGTGAGTCTACAACATTTTCTTTCAAATTTGGAAAAAAATACCATTATTTTTAATTATTCTTCTGCTTCCCCCAACCCCTTTGGAGACTCCACTTAACATTAATATTAGGCTTCTTGAAGCTGTTCTACATGATTACTGATGATTTGGAGGTTTTCTTTTTTCCTTTGGATTGTTTCTTTTTTTTTTTATTATTGCATTCTGATCATTTATCTTGTTGAAGTTCAGGGTGATAGAGGCATACATGCATACAGTAATCACTGAGCCCTCCCCAAATTCCCACCCCATTCCCTTTCCCTCCCCTCCTTCCCATGCTCAGCACACTGATTGGCTTTGATAAGCTTGTGTATGTACACCTTGCCCATTGAGGTGTTTCCCTCTTCACATCTTCCCTCTCATCTCCTTCGGTTAGGTCCCCTCCTTCACTCTACTTAGGTTTCTTCTCCCTTGTCTGACCTCCCTCCTATGTCCCAATTTCTCAATAGCTTCCACAATGAGGGAGAACATCTGACCTTTCACTTTTTGTGGTTGACTAATCTCACTTAGCATAATATTCTCCAGTTCCATCCATTTTCTTGAAAATTACCTAATTTTGTTCTTTGTTATGGCTGAGTAGAATTCCATTGTGTATATATCCCATAATTTTGTAATCCATTCATCTGTTGATGGACATTTCAGCTGCTTCCATAGTTTGGCAATTGTGAATTATGTCGCTACAAACAGATATGCATGCATTACTACAGTAGTTTGGTTTCAGTTCTTTTGGGTAGATACCCAGGAGCAGTATAGCTGGGTCATATGGTAGGTTCATTCCCATTATTCTTAGGATACTCCACACTGTTTTCCAAAGTGGTTGCACTAATTTGTAATCCCACCAACAGTGTAATAGAGTTCTTGCTTCTCCACATCCTCACCAGCATTTAGAAAAATGAGTTGTTACATTAATTTGGAACAACAAAAAAACCAGAATAGCCAGAGCAATTCTGAACAATAAGAACTATGCAGGAGATATCACAATACCTTACTTCAAACTATACTACAGAGGCATAGTAATAAAAATATCATACTATTATCACAAAAGAAGACACATAGACTAATGGAGCAGAATAGAAGACTCAGAAACAAATCTACACAATATAACCAATTGATTTTTGACAAAGGGACCAAAAACACACACTAGAATAACAGCCTCTTCAACAAATGGTGTGCAAGGTTTTGCTCTCACATCATGGAGGCTGGAAACACAGAGTATGAAGAGGAAGAAACATATATAATCCCCAAGACTGCACCCCAGGAACTCACCTTCTCCAGTCACATCCTACCAGGTTAGGCCACTATACTGGATTTATCTACTTTGGGGATTACAACCCTCATGACTCAATTACATCCACTCCAAATACCAATTTGTGAGCTTTTTAGGGGCTATTTTATATCTAATTATAACAATACCCTTCACTGCCAATTTGTGTATCTGTGTCCATTCTTAGTGAGCTTTGATTGATAAATTTTCTAATTATTCATTATGTTTCTGCTACTTTACATGCCTAGTAATTTTAGGTTGGGTGCCAGATACTGAAAATATTATCTCGTTAGTTACTGGATATTTTGATATCCTATAGACTTATTAATCTTTGTTCTAGACATAAAGTTACATGGCCATATTTGGTTCTTTGATCTTACTTTGTTTGTTTTATGGTACTGGGTATTAACCCAGCAACATTTTATCTCTAAGCTACACTCCTGCCCTATTTTGAATCAGGGTCTCAATAAGTTGCTGAGACTGGCTTTGAACCTGTGATCCTTCTGTCTCAGATGCCCAAGTCCTGGGATTATAGGCATGCTCCACAGTGCCCAGCCTGGATCTTACTCAGGCTAAAGATGCCTAATGTGGAGGCGAGACTCTTCAATATACTCTACTTACTGACTCATAAATTATGAGGCTTTCTAGTCAGTTTAGTGGAAATTAATACAGCTTCCAGCCTTATGTGAATGTTGGGTACTGTTATATCAAATCTGCTGGATACTCACAAGCTAACCTTGGGTAGTTTCACAACATACATGCATTTATCATTATGCAACTGACTTTTTAAGGGGAAGTTTCTGTAGATTGTTGAAGTCTTTTCTATTCAGCTCTATTCCTTTTGATATCATGTCCTGTGACCTCTATCTGCCTTGGTATTTCTAGATTGTTACCTTTGTCTTCTCAGTTCAGATGGTATGGTGGACTCCACCTGGATGCCCCCTTGCTTCACAGTGGCTGGGAAACTTCCTTAAGGCTGTAGCTGAAGTAATTATGAAACTCACTTTGTTTTCTGTTTCTTAGGAATCACTGTTCTTCAACAGATCTCCATGATATTAAAATCAAGGTTTTCATATATTTTCACTTTTTAATTTTTCATGTGGGAGAATATTCTGATCACTGTTACTCATAATGGACTGGAATAAAAAGTCTGAAAATCTGAATTTAATCAATATGCTAAAATAAAATATTATGAGATCAAAAACAGGGCATGCCAAGCATAATATACTTTCTGGAGATATTTGGTTCATAGGTTGCCAGTGGAAGTCTGTGAAATAAAGCATCTATCCAGAGAAATGCAGTAGTAAAAATATTTATTGTAGTATTTTAACCCTGCAAAAGATTCCTCTTGGGAAATCAGCTGAGTAATAAAACGCATACATCTGAGGAAACTACTCAAGACCATAAGGTGCATTCAGAAGGCCTAGCTGTGACAGTGACCAATGTTTACCTGGGCCAGGAATAAGGTTTGTCCCACTAGACAAGGTAGAAAGCATCACAGCTCATGAAACAAGTACACAATGGAATGGGCCACTAAAATATGAATTATCTATACTCTAATTGGCTGTTTTTATATAATTTATATGTCATATGCCTGTTTTCCTTTTGATAGGAGATACCATCTGTACTAGTAATAACAATATATGTATTTTTAAACATTATTTTCAGTGAAAAATAAATTCAAATCCAAATCCATTGTACCCTGTCAGGCATGAAACATATAGCACATAATTTTTTGCAATATTTTTTATCTTACTGACAGAATATTTATTACCTTTCAGTGAACTTACACTCACAATTACTCTTTATTTGCCCCCTTTATAATATATAAACATAAATGTCAATTTTTTAATATTAATTATTTTGCTTGCCAGATTCCTGAACTCTGAGATTCCATTCTTATCATAGAGATGCGAGGTCGATGGTTCCAGAAATACTATGTTGAAGCCACCTGTGCATGTATTTTTTCTTTTTGCTATGAAAATGACATGAGATGGAAACAATTATTCATCCTTTATAAATGGTCCTTTGTTCAAGAGATTAGATCTTTGTGAATTTATATGCATATCTTGAAAAATGAAAATATGTCATATCTGAATTCATTCATGCCCCCCCTATCCTGACAATTCTGCCTTATGTACTCAGGTATAAAAATGTATCCTAACATTTTAAAAATAGAGTCTCTGATAAAAAGTATGACTTTAGTTTTTATTTAGGGCAATTTACTTAACTTCCAAGCTTTTTTCTAACATGAAAAATTAGAATAATAATTCATACATCACAGAATTGTTGCATGTGTTGATATAATATACATAAATCTCATGACACATGACACTTAGTAATTCTTATTATTAATTTAATAACATGATCTAATCCTTTGTATTGAGCTTCAGGACTTTATGGCAAACATTATAGTAATATTTTCATGTCAGAATAGTTCTGACCTGAGTAGTGAGGTGAAGACAGAATCAATTATTAGGGTGCCATAAAAAGAAAAATAAATTACTGGTGAAATAGAATCAGAAAGGTGAGATTAGGCAAAGCATCTGCAGGATTGTTTTGTCTTGCTTTCTCATTTGAGTGATAAGAGAATTTAAGCTTGAATGGTAGAGCTAACTCTACAGCCCTCTGTTGTGAAGCCACAAAAATGATACAAGTAGCAATTAGAACACGTGCTTACCCTCCACCTACATTCTAATTCTTCACTTGAAAAAGTGCTCTTAACCCAACACAGCAAGAAGTCACAATGCTGGTAAAATGTAAATGCAATCAAAATAATTTTCAACATCTAGATTTGGCCAATAAGTTTAACTGTCCCCCTACTCAAGGCATTTTGATGTCTTCCAGAATTTTTTGTAGTAATTCATTACAATTTTAATTTTATTTCTCTTACCATAGGTTAAAATGAGAGTTACAAATTTTTAATCTTCAAAGGAGGTGGATTTTGTATGATCCAGTATGGGGCATTCTGGAGTACATTGGCAGAGAACAGAGACATGACCCGTTAAGGCACCAAGGAAGTCTGAATTGTAAACACATCTCTAATTTGTAAAGTATCACAAGAAGATATATAAAACTAAATTGCTTGTTAACCTTGCTCTTTGATCCTAATAAGTTGTAGAATTGATCATTTCATGATTAATTATGGCATTTGTATTAACTTTCCTATGCTATAGTTAATGCAATGGTTTATGCTTAACATAAACAATTCCCTCAGGGAAAAAAAGGGGTAAGTTTCTCCCAGTGAGTTATATAGAGAAAACAGCACTGTAGTTTACTCATTTGAATAAGAAATTTGAGAATATACTTACTTCTTATGAATATGTTGATTCTTTGTTTTCTGATGACTCAGCTGTGGTGGTGGATAGAGCGCCTGAGGCGCATGGCTCTCCACTATGCCTTGTGCTGAAGGAAAAGCCAAGGATGAGTATGAATTAAACATAAACCAAGCTGTATAGGAAAGAGCTCATTTAAATAAAATAAAATAAATCAATTAAATAAAATATCTGCATAGAATGACAGACTAATATTTTAAAGTGACAGCAGGAACATAATCAAGGATTTGATATATTGCCTAGATTGCTGGCACAGTCCCTTCCTGGACTCCATGGGAAGGGAGCATTTCCTCAGTTGCCTGAGCCAGCTTTCAGTGATGGTATCAGCATCCTCAAGTCATTTGTCATAGAAAATTATCCCATAATTGTTTATAGCAAGAAGGAACTACATTTTATATTTTATTTTTTGTATTGCTAATCATTGTCTACACTGCAAATATATCTAGCAGTAGGAAGTATAAAAAACAATACTTCCTCTCACTAACTAACTTACTAGCATACTGCACATGGTAGAGAATAAGATTTACTTTGTCTTTTTTTTTTTTTTCACATTAGAACCCAAGAGTTTTGCAAGAAAAAGAAAGGGGAGTGAAATGTCCATAATGGATGTGATGAAATATGAACCAAACAAAATTAATTCACAGTCAGCAAATCATAAAATATCATATCAAAATGCATACCTAAAGATAAGCACTGTGATACTCCGTAGGCAGAGATGCAGGGTGCCATGAACTTTACTTTTAAAAATAGGATTCATTCAAATTTTCTCTTACCACAACAATTGCCCTTTCCATGCTGTCTCATTCCACTGCCAAGTGCTAATTCTTCAAAATGAAGAAAGAGCCATGGAAAGTCAATACAAAAAGCCCCCATGAAAAAAAGTTAAATAGAGATATTGAAGCTGCAAAAATGTTGGAAATTGAACTTCTAGAGATGAAAACAACAAAGTACAAAATGAAAAATACGCTGAATATGAATGATCAAAGATTAGAAATTGCATAAGAAAATATTATTAAATTTACAAGCATAATAAAAATATGAACTGAAGCACAAAAAATAAAAATATACAGAATAACAGTGAGACTATGTCAAAGAGCTTAATAAGCATCAAATTGGAATCCTTAAAGGAGAGGAGGGAAAGAAGACTATTGAAACATTTGTACAAGTAATTACCAATTTGTTTCTAAATTTGACCAAAACCATAAACTTACAGTTGTAAAATGTTTAATGAACCCCAAGCATATGAAACCTGGGAGGGAATTATACCAAAGCACTACAAAAATCAGTGAAGGTGAAAAAGGAGACTTACTGAAGGAAATAATTTCTTTTTTTAGTATTTTTTTTATTTGGTACATTGTAATCATACATCTTTGTGAGGTATAAGCTGGCAAAGGCATACATGCACACATTTCTCATTTAACCCTTCCCCAACTTCAAATAATGCTATATTCATACATGAAGTTGTCGGTACCAATTTCAATATTATATATGGGAAGAATGAAAGAGCAGGGTGGGATCCAGAGGGAAAAACACCCAGCACTGTGTGCATGTATGTTTCTATCACTCTGAAACCCATTATGATGTATAATTACAATGTACTAATAAAAAAGGTAATAAAAATCAATGAAACTAGGCATGGTGGCACACACCTATAATCCCAGTACTTGGGAGGCCGAGGCAGGGTGATCACATTTCCATGCCAGCCTTAGCAACTTAGTGAGACCCTGTTTCAAAATAAAAAATAAAATTAGGGCTGGGGGGTTTATCTCATAGGTAAATGACCTGGGTTCAATCCTCAATATCACAACAACTAAATAAATAAATAAATAAATGTAACAAAACAAAACAAAAATCAATGAAGATAAAATTGTTCAAAACCAGTGAAGAGAAAATTTGAAAGTAGCCAGAGAAAAATGGACACATTACATACAAAGAAAGAAAAACAATAGTAACATAGGCTTTTGCAAAATATGATGTAAGCAATCAGACAGTGGGGCAGCATCCTACTGAAAGGAAAGCTTCAAACTAGAATTCTGTACTCAGTGAAACTCTTCCAAAACAAAAGACAACAAAATGGTTTTAAAACAACCAAATGCAAAATAATGGCTTTCCTATACATAAATATGCTGAAAGAGTTTCTGTATTACAAGAATTGTTTAAAGAAGTCCTTTAGGAGAAAGAAAAATGATGCCAGATAAAAATACAGATGTATATAAAGGCAAGAAAATAAATAACTAAACTAGAAATAATACATTGGCAAATATAATATACAAATGTTATTTAATTTGCTATAGAATGACTGAATTATTGAACAAAAATAATAATCAATTCTTGGGTTTCTATCCCACAAAATCATTAAAATGTGTGGTAATGACAACATAAAGGTTTGGACATGAAAGGGTATATTTGTGGAATAACTGTGATTTAAATATATATATATATATATATATATATATATATATATATATATATATATATAAAATAAGCTCTAAAATGACAACTAAATGAGAAAACAATAAAATTATAGCTAAGAAGTCAACAAAACATGCAAAATCCCAGTACTTGGGAGACTGAGACCGGAGGATCCAGGTTCTCAGCCAGCCTCATCTACTTAGTGGAGGTGTAGCCCGGACTGTGCTTGTGTCCTTGAATCCCCTTGCTTAATCTCCCTCTGGCTTCTGATCTCCATGATGTGAGAACAGAGCTAGTTCTCTTCTCTTTTCTTTTCTCTTTTCCTCTTCTTCTTCTTTTTCTTCTTTTTCTTCTTCTTCTTCTTCTTCTTCTTCTTCTTCTTCTTCTTCTTCTTCTTCTTCTTCTTCTTCTCTTCTCTTCCTCTTCTTCTCTTCTCCTCTCCTTCTTCTTCTTCTTCTTCTTCTTCTTCTTCTTCTTCTTCTTCTTCTTCTCTCTCTCTCTCTCTCTCTCTCTCTCTCTCTCTCTCTCTCTCTCTCCTTCCTCCCAGCATGCGCTGAGCTATGTGAAAATAACCAGCAAGGACTGAAATCTCCAGAATTGTAAGCAAATAAATCTTTGAAATCTTTCTTCCTCTGGGTTGTGGTGGTCAGGTGTTTTGAAGTAGAGCAGTGAGAATGCTGACACAAAAACCTGCCTTCATGAAACCTACAATCCAGAGAGCAAAGAGACATTAAACCAGAGGACAGCAATGCATGCTTCTAATGGGACACTAAAGCTGTAAGGCAAAAAAATAGAGGATAATGGTGTGTAATTTAAATAGGAGGGTAAAGAAAGGACTCTCTGAGCCAGGCATGGTGGTGCACGCTTATAATACTGGCATTTGGGAGGCTGAGACTGGAGGATCCGGATTTGTGGTCAGCCTTAGCTACCTAGTGAGGCATTCCTCAACTTAGTGAGACCCTGTTTCAAAATAAACAATAAAAAATAGGGCTGGGCTGTATCTCACAGGTAGAATGCTCCTGGGTTCCATCCCTAGTACCACAAAAAATACTCAATAAATCGAAAAAGCAGAAAATAAAAAGTAAAAGGAAGTTAAAAATAAGTGGGGGAAATAGAAAACAAATAGCAAGATGACATAAAAAACCTAAACATTCCAATGTTCATGTTTGAACATAAAACATCTAAATTATTATTCAATCATCAGATTGAATGTAATATTAAGATCCAACCATATCCTACCTGTAAAATATACATTATATATGGAGACACAGGTATACTACTTACAGGTATTTTACCTGTAAAATAGACATTATATATGGAGGTATACTCCTTATAGGAATGCTATTTACTGCATTTCACCCAACAAAAACAGAATATGCACATTTTAAGTGCACCATAAGTATTTTCATAGATATCAAATAAATGAAAATACATTCAATATCATTAATCATTAATCACTAGGGAAATGCAAATTGAAATCAGGATACAAACCATTTTGTAGCATGGTCTGGTTTTTTTTGTTTCTTATTCTTTTTCTGCCTTTTGTGGATGAAGTGAGTATTTTTATAATTTAATTTGACCTATTTTGTTGAGTTACTATCTATATACTTCATTATTTCATTATTTTCCTGGGTGCTTTGGGACTTAATGTATCTATCCCTAAGTATCACAGTCCAACTTACCAGTAATATTTCCTATTTAGCACACATTCTAAGGGACAATAATACACTTCTAATTATGCCTCTAAGCCTCTATGATATTGATGATAATCATTAGCAAGGATGTGTAGGGACTAGAACTCAACTTCATTACTAGTTGGAATACAAAATGGTAGAACCATTTGGGGAAACAGTTCATTAGTTCCTTGAAAAGAAAGCAGGTGTCCATACAAAGACATCTACACAAATATATATAGCTGCTTTGTTGGTAACACCTAAAAACTGAAAACATCTCAAAATGTTCACCATAGATAAATATGTAAGTTATAACATGTCCATAGACTGGAATATTTCATTAGTAATGGAAAGGACTGAACTATTGATATATATAATAAGGTTAATAAATCTCAAAATAACTATTCTGAGTAAAAGTATTCAGATAGAGTACTTATAATTTCATTTATATAAAAATCCAAAATGTAGAATAATATACATTGTAAGAATTCACATCAGTAGTCACCTGGGGAGTGAGGAAAAGAAAAGGTAAGAGGAAGCAACTACAGAGATGCCCAATGAAAGTTTTGGAGGAAATGGTTATGTTAATTATAATGTTCATGGTGGTGGTTCCATGGTGAAATTATATTTGCCAAAATCTAACAAATTATTCACTTTAAATATGTGCAGCTAATCATATGTCAGCTTTACCTCAATAAATTTTTAAATGAAACATTCTCATAAAAATTAGATTCATTTAGTGTTAGCAGATTAAGTGTTCCATTAATTTTTCATATTCCCCAAATTCAAGATGGTATAGAATTGCTGTTCTAGTGTGTCGATGATGGCAACCACCACAACAAGGATGTTCATGACTCCCACCACCGCCGTCCTTTGTGTTCTGACAGTTTGTGATTTACATAGTTCTCCTACACATCTAAAATTTAAATCCTAGAAGAAACAGTATCCACTCTACCTCACATTTATACTTTAGTAAAACTAGTCTCAAAGTCTTCTTAAGATATAAGTAGAAAGTCAGAACCCCAGGATCTGTCTTTTTATCCTAGGTACTTGATTCTCACTGGAGGTGTCTGGAGGGGCTAATTGGTGCATAATAATGTTGTGAATTTATCATAGCTTCCTTTCTATATAAAAAGTCATTACTCAAAAGAATGTGCCATCTTAAGTATATCCACTTGCATCTATCAGTTTTTTCCATTAGTCCAAAAACATTTTTATGCAGTTCCCAATGATTTCCATCTTTTGCATATGTGAGTATTTTCTTCTCACCTAAGTATTGGGATGGAAATCTCCTAAAATAATATTGGGTACAAAGTAAGTCTAAAATATACTTCATGAATAATTGTAAATAAAAATTTCCAAAGTTGGTTTATTACCAATGAGAGTGTCTTCATTTGTTTACACTATTATTTCCCCTTATTTTTTCCTTATTACTCTTGGTACTGTGACAAGGATTCTAAGAAATCCCAAAGGCATGTATTTCTTCTTCATGCCCAGTACCTGAACATTACGTTGGTGAACTCAGATATTGACTTTTTAATTAACATCTCCAGAATGTTTCATGCCTGATGAAATCTTAACAGTGCCTTTAAGTCTTCATGATACCTTTGTTATTTTCTTTCTGTTATGTCTCTAGCCAATAAAATTTGATGCTACTTTTGACTAGAATTGGACTTAGAGGGACAATTCTAATTGAGACTTAGGTGAAGCACTAAAATAAGTAGTAGGTAGTAACCCCTTGAGCTTTCAATGTGACTAAGTCCATTTCACCTTTATTTCCCCCCGTCCGCACAGAAATAAATTTATCACTAAGAAAGCACAGATGAAAAACTAGTACAAACTCTAGGGAGACATTTTCATGTCTTTTTCAGCTCAGAATGATTTCTAAGACCCTCTCTGACACCATAGGTGTAATGATTTGTGTTTATAATGTTGCCCTGGACCTCACAGAAACAAGGTAGCAATGTTGGAAATGGGGGCTTCATTGCTAAGGAGGAGTCCAGGGGGCTGTGACTTTGGGATTATATAAGGTATTTTCCTCCCCTGCTCACTCTCATGCTTCCTGCCTCCATGATGTGAGAGTGGAGCTTTGCCCACTCTTTCTCTCTGTTTCCCACCGCCAACCATGCCTTGAGCTTCAGATGCTGGCCTCACATGGACTGAACTCAGAAAACCAGGAGCAAAGCAAGCTTCCTTCTGCTAAGTTGTATGGTCAGTTGTTTTTGAGTATATCTGTGGGAATGTTGACTGAGAAATTGGCTTATTACTTTATGAAACTGCTATTGAGAGATAAGTATATGTATTGAGAAAATTTCCTCAAAATTAAGATACTGAATTTGTCTTTTTAACATTGAAAATATAGGGTCATATTTAAAATGATTTAAAGCATACTTTATTCAATATTTAATCTTAAACTATTGCTTATACTTTGTTTTGTTTAAAAGAGGAAGTAAAACAACAAATCCAGTTTTATTTTTCAATTGTATATTTAATCATTGGGATTGAAACTAGAAGTTTATAACAAAACCATTTGCAATACAAGAGTAAAGTTGTGGGGTAAATGGTACAGTCTTCTACACTGCTGGTGGGACAGCCAAGTAGTGCAGGTACTATGGAGATCAGTGTGGAGATTCCTCAGAAAATTGAGAGTAGATCCACCATATCATCGAGCTATACCACTTCTGTGTATCTTCCCAAAGGGATTGAAATCAGAATATTGTAGTACCATATGCATATCACTGTTTATAGCAGCATAATTCACAATAGCCAAATCATGAAACCAACCTAGGTGTCCATCAAAAGATGAATGGATTACAAAATTATAGAATATATACACAATGGAATTCTGCTCAGCAATAAAGAACAACAAAATTATGTCATTTGCAGAAAAATGTACGGACATGGATAGCATTATGTGAGATTAACCAGATGGAAAAAGTGAAGAGTCATCTGTTTTCTCTCATATGGAGAAGCTAGAGTAATCAGGATACTACAGGGACTTCATATAATGGAAGAGAAACTCCAGTGGAGCCAGAGAGGTGGTGTAGGGATGGGGGTGGGGGGGAGGAGAATCAATGAAGAAATCACTTCAATTGATATTATGAACATATGTGAGAATACCAATGTCAATCTCAATACCCTGTTTGGGGAAGATGGGATAGAAAGGGAGCTAGGGAAAAGCCCACCAAGTGCTGAGTACATGTATGTCACCATCACTATGAGCTGCATTATGATGTGAGACTATAATGTACCAATAAAAGTATTTAAAATATTAAGTTGATGATAACATTTATGAACTGGCTCTCCAGGGGATCCCAGAGGTTGGAGATGGAAGGGATGGACCTTTAGGGATAGATAGTTGCCAGTGAGCAGAAAGAACCAGTTCCTTGGGAAGACTTTCTATTATGGAAAGCAGAGCATATGAAACTACTGACATTTGTCTCTTTTGATTCAAATAAAAAATACAAATATTGCAATTTCAAATCAAAGTAATATTTTATTAAAATGAATTCTGCCTGAATCATCAATTCTATATTTTTATTTAGTATTTTATACTTAGTAAAACTTAGGCTATGTTTATATTTTATCAAGTTGTGTTGTTATTTTTCTTATGTCTACCCTTTTTAATTTTTTTTATTGGTGCACTGCAATAATACATCTTAATGAGGTATAAGATGGTAGAGGCATATGTACACACATAACTCATTTATTTAATTACAAAAACTTTTGGAAGCTTTGAATAAATTCAATGAGGGGTGCTCTATCTTTATGAAAACCTCAATTTTAAAAAGTTTGTAGATGACATTATTCTATACTTAGAAGAAGAAGAACAACAACAAAACTCAACCAGAAGACTTCTAGAGATGATACACAAATTCAGCAAAGTAGCCTGGTACAAAATCAACTTATAAAAATTAGTAGCTTTTCTTTACACCAAGCATAAATCCACTGAAGGAAAACAATTTCATTCACAATAGCCTCAAAACAATAAAATACTTAGTAATAATCTAACCAAGGAGGTAAAAGACCTCTACACTGAAAATTGTAGAACGCTGAAGAAATTGAAGAAGACCCTAGAAGATGGAAATATCTCCCATGTTCTTAGATAGGCAGAATAAATATTATCAAAATGACCATATTGCCAAAATCAATCTACAAATTAAATGCAATTACTATTAAAATGCCAATGTCATTCTTCAAAAACTTAGAAGAAAACTTGTAAAATTCATATGGAATAACAAAATACCCAAAATAACCAGAGCAATCCTGAGCAATAAGAACCGTGCAGGAAGTATTACAACATGTGATTTTAAATGATACTACAGAGTTATCATAATGAAAACTACATGGTATTCATAGTATGTGTCATGGTAAACAGACACATAGACCAATGGAATAGAATAGAAGATACAGAAACAAATATTCATATTTAAATCCAGTTGATTTTTTGCCAAGGTGCCTAAAACACACCCTGGAGAAAAAAACTGCCTTTTCAACAAATTGTGTTGGGAAAACTGCATATCCATATATAGAAGAATGAAAATAGATCCTGATCTCTTGCCCTTTACAAAAGTCAACCCAAGATGGATCAAAGACCTAAAAATTAAACCAGAAACTTTGCAGTTACTAGATGAGAGCATAGGTCCCACTCTCCAACATATAGGCACTGTTAGAGACCACCCCTAAAGCTCAGGAAATAAAATTGAATGCCATTTTTAAGTTAAAATATTCTGTGCAGTGAAGGATTAAATCAAGATTCTGAAGAGAGTCTACAAATTAGAAGAAAACCTTTGCAAGCTAATCCTCTGATTGATGGCAAATATCAAAATACATAAAGAGCTCAAAACATTTAACACTAAAAAAATTAACCCAATTTAAAAAATGGGTACTGAAATGAATAGACACTTCTCAAAAGAAGGAAAATGGCCAACAAATATTTGAAAAAAAATGTTTAACATAATCAGCAATCAAGGAAATACCAATTAAAGCTACCCTAATATTCCATCAAAGGCAACTAGAATGGCAATCTTCAGGAATACAAACAACAATAAATGCTAGCTAAGATACTGGGAAATAAGAGCTCTTATTCATTGTTGGTGGGAATGCAAATTAGTGCAGCTGCTATGGAGATCAGTGTGAAAACTCCTCAGAAAACTGGAAATGGATCCACCATACCTTCAGCTATATCACTCCTGGCTATCTTTCTGAAGGGATTTAAATCTGAAGGGATTGAATTCACAATAGACAAATTATGGAACTAACCTAGGTGTCCATCAAAGACAAATAGATAATGAAAATGTGGTATATACACACAATGGAATTGTTAGCCATAAAAGAGAACAAAATTATGTCATTTGCCAAAAAATATTGAATATTATGCTAAATGAGAACACCCAGTTTCAAAAAGTAAAGGGTCATATCTCTCATATGTGGAACCTAGGACAAAAATAGGAAGCAAAGGGAATTTTGAAAGAAGAGAGAAAGCCATGGTGGAAGGGAATTTGAGGAAAGAGATGGGAAAGGGGGAAACAAGGATTGAGGAAGGGAACAAACAGTTCAAATAAGGTTATGTCCATACAAAGTTTAACTACCAGTCTCATGTATATGTATGAGAAGAGAGGAAGGGAGAAAAGAGATCTATAGAGGAAAATACACCAGGTAATATGTGTATATATATATTTGTGTCACTTTAAATCTCACTACGATTTATAATTATATTGCACTAATAAAAGTAATAAAAATGCAAAATAAAGTTTCTTAAAAAGTTTTAAAATATCCATATACTTATACAAAGTGATTATACAAGCATAAACCAATGATGACAAAGTAGATTATGAAGCACTGTTATATTTCAAAATAGTTTATGTGTTACCTAGGTACATCAGTGTTTATTATTCTTTATCAGTTTTTTTTTTCTTTCTTGAAACAAGAGAGTTAGATGATAGAAATGCTTCTAGCTAGAGAAAAATTGGGACACAGGAGAGTCTCCAGACAAAGGAGGAGAAACCTTAATGGAGTGAAGGAGGGGCTCTAACTGAGGAGGATGGGAGGGGAGAGGAAGACTTGAAGAGGGAAACACTTCAATGGACATGATGTACATACACAAACTTAGTCAATGCCAATTACTGTGTTGAGCATGGGAAGGTGCAGAGGGAGAGGAAGTGGGACAAGAACTGGGGGAGGTCTTGTTGAGTTCTGTGTGCATGTAAGCCTCTATCACCCTGAACTTCATCAGGATGTATGATTACAATGCACCAATAGAATAAAAAAATTGCTTCTAGCATTTAAGAATTTCAACTATCAAGATTCAAGTATTAAGACCTGCTCTATCAAATGGACCCATTTGTGGTTCAAAGCCCCACCTTTCCACTCCTTCTTGTGATCCTTCTGCTTCTGGGCTCTTATAACACTACTTCTTCCCTATATTCCTCTAGGGAAGGCTTGGAAACAACTTCCTTGTTGTTTCTCATTTCTTGAGTCCTATAGCCTCTCAGTTGACTTCTCAGCTATTTTGTCATCATGTAATGAAGTTCCTGCATTAAATTTCCCAGTGTTTTTTCTGGTATTGACTGAATGTTGACTGAACTAATACATTGCTGAACATTTATACAAGTATACTTTTTTTCTACTTTAATCAGGGTCATATAGTCAGGCAAAAGCAATGTTTGATTCATCACTTCCTCATGCTTCATGACTACAAAGAAAGAATAAGATACATCCTTTTCTGTGTAAGTCATGTTTCAGTTAAAACAGGTCTATGAGAATACTGCAGTACCATGAAACAATTGTAGAGTTGAACTGCCTGAATTTAATGTCTGGAACTAAAGTGATCTTGAACTACAAATATTTGTCACTAGAATCAGGCATCTCTTTGGTGGTATGCACTGAACCATATATGTTGGATATAGAAATGAGTGAGGGAGTCCTGCTCAAATTGAATGTTCAGTCTTAATCCATTTGTACATATGTAGTGAACATACAAGCAGTAATTAGAACATTCCCATTTAGAACTATCACTTACCTCAAACTGTGTATCTGCTAAACAGGAATCAGGAGAACATTACTAGATAGAAGAAAGAGCTTTGAGTTGGAATATGTCTCCTCTCTAGAACAACACCAAGTCCCTGACACATGCTCTTCCTCAAAGAAAGGACAGAGGGGCTACCTCTGCCACCAGCCCCTTTCTATGGCCCAGATAAAACCCAAAGACAGTATAATAAGTATCTACTACTGCTTCCCTGCCACCCAAGGTGTTTAGTCTTTCTGTTCTTTTCTGTCCTTTGATGAAACTTCATTATCTTTCTGGCCATAATGCACTCTGAGTTTATAGTTAACGGGAAAAGTTCCAAATAAGTTCATAGTATTTTTTTTTCATTTGGTTTTCCACAGTAACAATAAGGCTGAATGAAGTTATAAAATAGCAATGTTATCTTCTTTCTTGATGGATTGTAATTATACATCATAATTAGGTTCAGAGTTGGTAGGAACATACGTGCACACAGAGCTTGGTGTGTTTCCTGGCAAACTGAATACAGAAATTACTTTTTTCTTTCTGCAGTACTGATTGAACCCAAAAATGCTCTACAAGTGATTTGCATCCCTAGTCTTTTTATTTTATTTTGAGATAGGATCTCACTAAGTTGCCTAGGCTGGTTTCAAACGTATAATCCTCCTTCTTCAGCCTCCTGAGTTGGTGACATTACAGGAGGGCACCATCACATCTGGTTAACAAATGACACTTGTTTTAGAAACAACATTTCTTTATTGGAAGATGATTGCTTTAAAAATTTCCAGGTAATGCACAGAATACAATAATAGGAGAAAATCTGAATACACAGATTCTTACCAAATATGAGGCTGAAAGAATGCATTTATTGATTCATCAGATATTTACAAGTAATGTCTAAGATGTTTATAATTTCTTGAGCATTATTCAAATGACAAGCACATACACAAACATGTATTCATTTACTTCTTACAGAAGCATTAGAATATATACATATTATTATAATATATGTAATATATATTATTGTCACTATGAAGTAGATAAAAGAGCTAAGACACAGATAGATGAAGTAAAAAAATAGTAGTGGGATCAGAATTGAACTCTTATTCTTTTGTTTTTTTCTAATAGTTTTACTATGGTATAATTTACATACAATACCATTCACACTTTTTAAGTATGAATCTGGCTTTGTTCATTCAGCATAATGTTTTTGAGTTTTATTTGTTTCATAGCATGTCTCAGTAGGTCAATTATTTTTCATTTTTTAATTTTTATACTTTTATTGGTGCATTGTAATGATGCACTAGAGTGAGATTCAAAGTGATACAAACATACATGGGCGCAGCACTCAGTGTGTCTCCCTCTGGATCTCACCCCACTCCACTCTCCTCATACATGTTAGCGAGATTGGTAATGATGGCTTCATATGTGAACATAGCACTATTTGAACTCTTTCCTTCATCAGCTCTTCCTTTTCCCCTTCCCACCTTCCTCCCCCAATTTTCCTCCTTTATTCCTAGTGATCTCTCCCCTTATTTATCTGAAGTCTAATTTGTTTCCTATTTTCTCTCTAGCTTCCACATATGAGAGAAAACATAAGAGCCTTGATTTTCTGTGACTGGTTGATCTCACTTAGCATATTCTCTGGCTTAATCCATTTTTTCTGTAAATGAAACAATTTTGTGGGTTGTTTTATGGCTGAGTAAAATTTGATCATGTGTATATACCATATTTTCATTATACATTTATTTGTTGATGAATATCTAAATTGTTTCAATTTGGCTATAGTGAACTATACTGATATAAACATGAGTAAGCATGTACCACTATAGTATTCTGCTGTTAATTATTTTGTAAAGATACCAAGGAGTGGTATGCTTATACATTCTCCAGTTTGTGGATTTTGATTAATTCCTCTTTTAGATATTATGAATACTGATGCTACTTGAGCTCTCATTTTTAACCAATATTCTAAACTTTTTCTTCATAATAAAAATTGTTATTTTCAGAAAACTACTATAAAATAACCATTGCATAGAAAATCTTGGTATATCTATCTCAATTTTATATGTAATTAAATGTGCACAATCACATATCTATATGCACATATATATATATATACATATATGATTGTATATATCTCATCTGAGATAGGTACATGCAAATATATACACATAGATAAGTCTATTTGTATATTTATATTTAATCATATACACATATACACACATACATATATATGTGTGTATATATGTATAATATATGTGCATCTGCACATATAATGCGTTTCTCAGAACATACTTTTGTTTTTAAAAATGTATAGTCCTTAGCTGGGCACTGTGGTGCATGCCTGTAATACCAGGTACCCAGGACCCTGAAACAGGAGGATAGCAGGTTCCAGGCCAGCCTCAGCAACTTGATGAAACTCTCAGCAACATAGTGAGGCCCTATTTCAAAATGAAAAATAAAATAGGGCTGGGCATAGCTCTGAAGTAGAATGCCTCTGGGTTCAAACCGCAGTATCAAATATATATATATGTATATATATATATATACACATATATATAAATTTTATATATATATTATATATAAAATTTTTAAAATATATATATATAATTTTTAAAATATATATATTTTGGGGGGGGGAGGGAGGGACATGTATTATTTAACAACAAAAGTATGTTCTAAGAAATGCATTTTTATGTGATTTTGTTGTTATGCAAACATCACAAAGTATATTTACATAAGCTAAGATGGCTACAATGACACATAATCTTAATGCCATATAATCTTATAGGACCACTGTCATATAGTGGTTTATTGTTGCCTAAAACATCATTATATGGAACATGACCATATATAAAAGCACATGAAATTTAAAACTGAGAATTATTATTATATTTCCTACATTGTAAGATACATTTTCTCTTAATGCCCTATAGTGAAAATTCTTACATTTAAAAGTATATTCCCAAAAGAGTGTTATTGATAATTGTGTAAGTCAGGCATGATGATGCACAACCTGTAATCACAGTAACTTAGCAAAGATCCTGTTTCAAAATAAAAAATAATAAAATTTTTAAAAAGGCTGAGGGTGTTGCTAATTAGTAGAATGCATCTGAGTTCAACCCCCAGTACCTACTCTCCCCCCCCAAAAAAATTAAATCTTTGGCCTAGCTCACTGGATGTCACTAGTGCCTTTGACATTTGTGACTACCAAAGAATGTCCCAGAAATTACTGAAATTCTCTATGCTGAAAACTCCCATAGTAAGTCAAAATAGTGAGACTACAATGTTTACATAGGCATGTCATACTCCAAACATGATTCTTATATGTCCTGTATTGTTTTGTCTCATAGCTTAATAGGAGAGACATATTGTTAGGAGTTTTTAAATAATTTTTACTCCATGAACCCATTTTGTTATCTAGTAAAGACTATGAATGCCTTGTAAAAATTAAGCACTTTTAATGTATAAAATAAAATACAGAATTGAAAAGAAAATCAATTATATTGAAATATAATTCAACACAATAATGATAGATTTAAATAATATTTCAAATTTCCTAATAGTTGTAATGTTACAGGCAAATATCTTTGGTTTTATTGATGACAAAACATTCATGATTTGTTGCCTATACTCAAGGCTGAAGCAAAATTAAGATGAGGTTGTTTTGTTTAATCCAAGTTCAGATATGTCCAGAACTTAACCACAAACCTCAAGTTAAATACTCTTGTGCTAGAGGGAATGCATGTATATAGTATATTGGGGTTGTAGGGCTAACTGGTTCAGTAAGCTGTAGGAAAATTTATATAGAACAGGTGACTAGCAGGTTCTAAAAGAATGATTAGCTATTAATAAGAGTGTGTACAAGAATCAGAGAGCCAGGAAAGGCCATAATATGGTGGGCAATAGGAACAAAAGAAGGTAAAGGAACCCAAAAATGAAGGATAAACTAGAATGTGCAGTTTATTGTTAAAATCAGAAAGATTTGACTCTAATCCTACTTGATTTAATAATACATGTATACTGGCATTTTTACTTTATCAAATACTTGCACATAACTATCGTTTTATATTCTGTGAAGTCCATTTTCTCAATGCCAATTCAAATAAAATTAGCATATAGATGTATCATATAGTTATATGTAATATATATCTTAATTATATGTAATATATACTATGCATTTATTTATGTTATATATTTTCTGATAAAGAATTTTATGAACATGGATATGTTGTTCAAGATAACTGTTAACCAGGCATGGTGGCACACACTTGTAATCCCAGTATTTGGGAGGCTGAGACCAGAGGTTCCGAGTTCACAGCCAGCCTCAGCTACTTAGTACAGCCCTCTGCAACTTAGTGAGACCCTGTTTCAAAATAAAGAATAAAAAATAGGGCTGGGGATGTAGCTCAGAGTTAGAATGCGCCTAAGTGAAAATATACTAAGCAAAGATCTCTGGCCCACATTTGAGTACATATACTTCAGCTAAAAGAAATAGGACAGTATTGGGTAGGATTTTCTCTTACTAACATTATTTAGCTAATCAAACTGTTTTTCATTATACCTGTATTGGATACCTGCAACATTCTATGGGTGGAATGTGTCAGTGGAAAATCTCATTTATAATTTAATATACTGTGGGTTTTTGGATTATATAGATTTACAATAGTTGCTGAAATCAGATGCCATTTAGAGCAGTTTCAATGGTTGCTAACTTATTCACATTTATTTTCAGTGAGTGTCATAACTCCACAGATCGAATCAAGGTCAGAGTGTGGGATGAAGATGATGACATTAAATCTAGAGTCAAGCAACATTTCAAAAAGGAGTCAGATGATTTTCTGGGACAAACAATTGTAGAAGTCAGGACCCTGAGTGGAGAAATGGATGTCTGGTACAACTTAGGTGATTATCTTTATATATACTTTAAAATAATTTAAATCAAATTCCAGAATATCATGTATTATATTCCTTATAGGTAAAAATAACCAATGTCTCATTCCGTTGGACTTTTAGGTGAATTAGTATCATTGGCAACTGAAGGTAATATTAATTTAATTTTAGTATTACTGAAATATATTTATAAATTTTAGATGAAAGGAGAAAATTCAAAGAGTAAATCAGATGTCTTTGCAGAGAAAAGTATTATACCACTTTTAATTTTTAATTTGTATCATATAGCTTAGAAAACCTTTGTTCAATGTTTTTGGGGAAAATAGTCAACCTATGACTTAGTGCTGTTTGACTTATTTCCTTGTGGAATTTTGGCAATAAAAATGCATTTTGGTTTTCTTTCAAATGCTGATATAAATGTGGGCTTTAGTTGATGAAGGTAACTGCATGCAGACTTATGGATGACTTTGAGGTGAGGGTTTGTGAATATGTTCAATTGGCATGATTTTCAAAATGAAATTTTATTATGGAAACAAGAATTAAATAAAGACAAGTTTTAATTTGACTTTTACCTGAATTGGATACTAATGTATAATCTTCACTGCCAATTTAATAATATTAAAAATATATGATTACCTCAGTTTCTATAATGGACAATATATGAAGATTTCTTAATCATATCCTCTGAAACATTCTAATTAATTTTTTGAGAGCTGAACAGTCATGAATCAATGCGTTGACACAGTCTCAGGGTTACAAAGTGTTGCCACTTAGGATACCAATATACATTAGCAAATTAAAGTTTTGCTTTTTAAAACCAATAGACATCAAGTAATATAATAGTTCATAAAGTAAAGAAAGAAGGTTACATAGAATGAAGAAAACTCTAAACTATGTAATTCAAAGAGAGAAATTTAACTTACCTGGCCACAAATGATTCAAGCTCTACTAGAAACTCATTATCAAAAATATTATAAAGAATATCTTCCTTAAAGAAATTGATACTTTGTTATTGATACATTGTTAGAGCAGAATTTTAAATATGTTATAATGAGCACTTTCTACATCTTGTTTAAATTATTAACTTTATCTATGAAAACAGATTATTAGGTAAGGATAAACTTGAGACCATTAACTTTGTACAGTACTCACAAATTATATTTTAATTAAAGAAGTTTACCTGTGCATGTACTCTTTTGGCAATAGTTAGAATGACCTTGAGTTGAGGCAGTAGAGTTATGTCAAAATAGAAATAAAAAGTTGTTCCATTTACAAAACATATATGGGCATATTCCATTTGCTGAGAAACTTGAATGTGCTGTAGTAAATCAGGGCTCCATAGTTCATGCTGAAACTGTCCTTTAGTCTGCAAGAGAAAAATACAATTCACTACCATCTGGTAATCCTTTGCCTAGTCTATCTTATTTAGTTCTTTTGAGCCCTATTGCTGGTGTCTAATCTCAGAGAGAGGGGGGGAAGGAGGGGAGAGAGAGAGAAAGGAACAATTTTTATCTTTCTTGACTTCGTGTAAAGTATCTCTGTATGTTCATTCCCCGCAAATACCACATTTTCATTATTTGCACAACTTTCCTCCTCTGCATCACTTAGAACTCATTCCACCACATAAAGTGAGACCTTGCCAAAAGCCCTGCTTGTCCAAGTGGAGGCTACTTCCCATGATCTGTTGGGTTAATGATAGCTGAAAATCAAAAACCCAGTAAAGCTCCCCTGGACCTCCTGAGAGAAGTGGGTGGAAAGAAGACCTAGGATTTGCATTTCTCTTAGCCTCAGCAGAGAACTTCAATATTTTTTTGAAAATCAACCATCTCTCAACCTGTACGAAAAACTCTCATGATACTAGTACTATTAGAGAAGAATATTCACAACCAAAAAACTAATATTAAGGATAAGTCAGCAGGAATTGGACAACAGGAAGTTGCCTTCATGATTTAACTGTTTTTTACATGGTTAAAAATACAGATGTGTTTAGAAAGAGGGCCAATTAAAGAAGTCTCCATTGCTGACTTTGTGTTACTTTATATTTAAATCCTATATTCATTGTAAAATGGGTAAGCATGCCTCTGCATATTTCATCTGTGAAAAGAGTGTCAAACTTAGGCCCCACCTATAGTCATACCCTAGGAATTTTGTGACTTTGCTTTTACTTTTCTCAAATCTACTAAGCAGGTCATAATGGACACAAATACATGCATTATTTTGGCTGAATAGATTACATATTGATTCTATTCAAATAAGCAATCAACCCAATATTTATAAATAAACACAGGTAACAGACTTTATGTCTTGTGAATCACTAGTAATGAAAACTTTAACTTATTTTTTGTTTCTGTTAACAGAGCTATGACTATTTTTAAAACACAGAAAGAAAGAGAAGAAACTGAGCAATGAGAACTTTTATATAAAATAACTTCCTGGTTAATTTTATCCTTTAGTTACCTTGCTTTTAATTGCCAAATAATTCATTTCATTGTATAAAATGATCAAGTACACAGAAATTTATATCAGAATAGCAGAATCTGCTGATTAACTTTGTTTATTTGAAATATCTATAAGTCAGTTTAACAATGACATAATAGGAAAATACTTTGAGTTATATTTGGGAAAATAATGGCTATTTAACCTAGAAAAATAGGTTTTAGCCACCAAAGCCTATTTTTGGCAAGCTTTTGAGAACTTAAATGAGAAGTATGGTATTGTTGAAAAACTGATCCATTACTTTTTTGTATTGTCAGAGAAACGGACAGATAAGTCAGCTGTATCTGGGGCCATTAGATTGAAAATCAATGTGGAAATAAAAGGAGAAGAAAAAGTTGCTCCATACCATATACAATATACATGTTTGCATGAGGTAAGTAAATTTAATCTTATTAAGAATGAAACATAGAAAAGAAAATGGTTTTCATTTTGGATCATAAAATGATTATTATTTTCTTTTTTTACGTCATTGAATTGGGTTTGTGGAGTAATTTTTTTCTTTTTCGTTTTTTTTTTTTTTTTGCGGTACACCGGATTGAACTCAGGGACATTCTACCTTCGAGCTATACCCCCAGCCCTATTTTTTATTCTTTATTTTGAAACCGAGTCTCACTAAGTTGCAGAGTGCCTCACTAGGTAGCTGAGGCTGGCCGCGAACCAGGATCCTCCAGTCTCAGCCTCCCGAATGTTGGGATTACAAGCATGTGCCACCATACCCGGCTTGAAGTAATTTCTTGAGTTCTGACTCTTCCTGTAGTACATGATATGCTGAGTTACTACAAATCCCATGCATTGAGCCTGAGGAGTTTTTCCTCCAGTG
>PVLC010008888.1:0-56153 GCA_004027655.1 Graphiurus murinus
GAACCCGGATCCTCCGGTCTCAGCCTCCTGAATGCTTAGATTACAAGCGTGCGCCACCACACCCGGCTTATATGAGTATTTTTCATAGAGTGTTTTAGGAAGAGATGGAATAAGATACTGCATATCGGTTCTAGGCACAGTGCCAGGTTCTGAGCCACTACTGTTAGTGATCATGGGATGGTGTTGACAGATGACTGAAACTAGAATTCTTCTCAATTTTTTTGTTTGTTTTTTGTGTCGCCTCTGCTTTTTATATTAAAGAAGATTATTTTTCCCCCATTTTGGAAGGCATAGCACAAACTGCAGAGATGAAACAAACAAACAACTCTTATGGGATAGTGGTGAGAGCACTGTCAGGAATGAAGATCAAGCACAAGTTAAAGAGTGACTTTAATAGGATGGTGTAAAAATAGTTCAAAATTGGGATAAGTGTTTGTATGACTATCTTTCAAGATTTTTTTTTGACTTAGAGATTGTGAGATATCAAATTACTTGACTATCATGAAAGCCCCTATTTAATAAATAGATATTCTGTAAATTATGTATTGAACAAATGTATGACCCAAATAAGTTTTAGCTACCAGGCCAGACATTTTGTGGAATTTTCTGACAACTTTCCCTTTATTTTCTCTATTATGGGTAACAAGCTGTGTGCTGCTCAGAAGTCTAGATTTTTAGAAATATCTTTTAACTGCCAGGAATGGTGGTGCATGCTTGTAATCCCATTATTGAAAGATTAAGATAGGAGGAATGTAGGTTCCAGGGCAGCCTTAGCAACTTAATGAGACTCTTAGCAACTTAGTGAGACCCTCTTTCCAAATAAAATGAAATAGCACTAGGAATGTATAGCTCAGAGGTAGAATGCTCCTGGGTTCAATTCCCCAGCACCACTAAAATAAATAAATGAATAAATAAATAACTAAATAAGAAGAAAAAAAAAGAAATATTCTTTATTCTTTATTGCTCTATCAGTTCAACTAGATTTCCTAATATGGGTCCCAAAAATTGAATACAGAAGTACATTATATTATACTCTGTTCTGTGACCAATATCAAAATAATTTTTGGTATTGCAATGTATCTGTGGCTTTATCCAGCTATAAAATTGTAATGAGCAAAAAAGTACCAAATTTGGTCTCAAGCTTACATATGCTAGTAATTGAGCTAAACGCCAGCTCCTTAACTGGGTATCAGTCTGATCTGTACATGGAGTATGAAAAGTACCATAAGGTTTGGAAAGCGGTTCTGCACTGCAGCGGTGATTGTCTCTTTTCAGTAGAGTATGGTGGGAATGCTGTCTCTCCAGAGGAGAGACCTAAGACCTTATAAAAGATGGTTCTTATTCAAAGATGACACCTTAGCTAGGCTAGAAGTCGCTATCCACTTTCCAGAAAGCTATTTTCCTTGTGTCTGAAATATCAAGATTAGTTGCTGTGGATTGAGGGCATTATGCAGGAACAGGAGGGAGAGTAGTTATATACCCTAGAGACAAAAATTCATACTCTGAGCTCTCCAGATAACATTCTGTAATCCTCAATGGCCCATGGTTGTTCAGTTAGGGATTTTGACAATTGAGCCTAAATGAGATGAGCAGTTGTCAGTACCTTCTGATTACAAGTTTGTGTCTCACTTAAAAAAATACTTAGTTGTGTATGTAAAATATTATTCCTACATGGAAAAGTGTAATTAGTGCATTCTTCCATGACTCTTATATTTCCTGATGGCTAGAAATGATTAATGAGACTTCTAAAACTAGAACAGTAGCCTTTTGGTCAGGTATTGGGCAAGTGCTCAGTCTATAGTATCTGGTACCATTGATTTCTTTTTTCTTTTTTTTTTTTTCGGTACTGGGGATTGAATTCAGGGGCATTCTACCTCTGAGCTATACCCCCAGCCCTATTTTTTTTATTCTTTATTTTGAAACCGAGTCTCACTAAGTAGTAGAGTATCTCACTAGGTAGCTGAGGCTGGCCACGAACCCAGATCCTCTGGGATTACAAGCATGCGCCACCACGCCCGGCTACCATTGATTTCAAGTATCTGGTACTGTTTAGTAATGTGGTGTAGTAGAACTGAGCATTAAGGAGTAAGGCAGTGGTTCTCAAGGTGTGGTCCAAGAATCACTGGAGTCCGGAGTCGTCCTGGGGGGATTTCCAAGGTCCTCCTCCTTCCAGTGACATTTATGAATCTGAATTTCTTTGTATAGTTTCATGAATACAACATGTTGTAGCAGATTGAATGTTGGATCATATATGAGAATCCAGGTGTCTCATAAGCCAAACATAGAGATTTGCAAAATGCAAAACAATGCCGCTTTTGTTCTACACATTATTTTGTTTAAAATACAATTCTTTTCAGATTTATTTGCAAAAAAAAAAAAAAACCTAAGGTAATATGTTTATTGCTACTATAAGCACACTATCTTTTAAATCCTCAGTTTTAGTTTCTAATGCAGTGATTACAAATAGATACAGACCAATGGATGGTATCTTTAGTACTTGTCAAGAGGATTAAAAAATTCTGAGACCAAAAAGTTTGGAACCACTGGAGTAAGACATCCCTGAATTATTATATTGCCGCTCTCATTTTTCAGGGCCAATATTTCTTTCTTGCCAAGAGCAGGGGAGTTGAAAATTTGCTTTTAAGAACAATATTTCCTTTTTGGCATGTTTTAAAATGATAAGTACATTGTTTGGGCTTAATGTTGACACTTTAGCGTATTGGTATTACTTACAACTAAAATATGATTGGGAAGTTCCAGAACATTCCCCTTTCTGCATTATTTTTCCCTTCCTCCTTTGGGGTGCAGTTTTCAATAGCTTAATTAATAGGCAGCAGAGGCTCTCCAGATCCTGAACAGAACGGCAGCCAGTAAATGATGTTGACTCTTTCCCCAATAACTTTGGCATATTTTATGCTATATCATTAATATTATTATCATTATTATTTTGGTGCTGGAGACTGAACCCAGGGGTGTTCCAACTCTGAGCTACATCCCCAGACTTTTTATTTTTTATTTTGAAACAGGATCTCACTAAGTTGAAATAGGATCTCACCAGTCACTGGCCTCAAACCTTCAATCCTTCTGTCTTAGCCTCCCGAGTACTGGGATTATAGGTGTGGGCCACTGAGACCAGTTTAAGCTGTCTTTAAAGGTCATATTACCTTGGGGGACTGAATTTATCATTCTTTTTCTGTCTTCTTATTTGTGAGCCTAAATTAGTATATTATTTTGTGTACATAAGGATAATCTGTAAATAGGTATTTTGGGGCCTGGGCTTTTGTTGACTTTGTGACATGGAAAATATAGCAATGGTGATTACTTTTGGGATTTTGTTTAATCTTGAAAGAACTGTTGACCTTGAAACTTGTTAACTATTAATGTTTACTATTACTTGAACTAATTTCTATAGATTAAAATTCATAGAAATGAATTTTACATACATATATACATTCATAGAAATGAATTTATACACTATATACATATATAGTGTATATATATATAGTGTATATATATATTGTGTGTGTGTGTGTGTGTGGTGGTATGGGTGTGTGGTACTGGAGTTTGAACCCAGGTGCATTCTACTACTGAGCTATACTCCCAGCCCTATTTATTTTTTGTTTTGAAACAAATTCTTGCTAGGTCTCTGAGAGTCTCACTATGTTGGTTTCCAACCTGCCATCCTCCCGAGATTATCTTCTTGTCTCAGCCTCTCAAGTACTGGGAATACAGGCAAGAGCTACCACACCCAGCTCAATAGGTTTTGAATGCATGAATGAATTAACAAAGGAAGGACTGGAATTCAAAGATAAGAGTGATATAAAGACTAGTTTAGTTCAGGAGTTTTCAAAAGCTTTTTTATTTTTCTTTCTTTCTTTCTTTTTTTTTGTGTGTGTGTGTGTGTGTGTGTGTGTGTGTGTGAATACTGGGGATTGAACCCAGGGACATTCTACCTCCAAGCTACATCCCCAGTCCTATTTTTTATTCTTTATTTTGAAACAAGGTCTCACTAAGTTGCACTCACTAAGAAGCTGAGGCTGGCCACGAACCTGGACCCTCCTGTCTCAGCCTCCTAAGTACTAGGATTACAAGTGTGCACTACCATGCCTGGCTTCAGAAGCTTTTGATGACCTATGTCAATTAAATTTTTCAATGCACCCTCAAAATATATGTTGAATATAAAATATAAGGTATGAGCCGGGTGTGGTGGCTCATACAGGAGACTGAGACAGGACGATTGCAGGTTCTTCACAGCGAGCCTCAGCTACTTAGTGAGGCTCTCTGCAACTTAGTGAGACCCTGTTTCAAAATAAAGAATAAAAAATAGGACTGGGAGTGTAGCTTGGAGGTAGAATGCCCCTGGGCTCAATCCCTGGTACCGCAAAAAAAAAAAAAAAAAAAAAAAAAAAAAAAAAATACAAGGTATGTATTAAAAGCATACATGTGTTAGTTTTTCATCATATATAATGGAAATATAATGAGTATAGTAAAGGAGGCCCTCTCAAGTTTCGTATACTTTAAAAAAGAAAAGAGAAGGTGCATATAAAACACCTGAGACAATTAACTTATAAGGAGAAAAGGCTTATTTTGGCTCATGGTTTTTAGGGGTTCCAGTCCATGATAGGGTGGACCTATTGCTTTTTAGGCATCCAGGGGCAGTGCTGGATGGCAATGGTGGTGATAGCATGGCAGAAAAAAAGTGCTCACCACCTGACCAGGTAACAAAAAGCAAGAGGAAGAGTTTGGGGACACACTGTCCCCTTCACCAATCCTATACTAGTCCCTATCTTTTAAATTCCACCATCTTCTATTAGCACTGGGGACCAAACCTTCAACACAAATGAGGCCTTAGGGGACATTCAGACTATAGCAATATATAAAATGGAAGTTTTTAAAAAAGATGAAATACTTAAGTATCTCTAATAGCAGTGGCATCTTATTATTAATGAAACTCTGAAGACACTCAGGATGTTTATTATATATGGACAATGGATGCAAATCCATTTTTGAAATATTTTTTAATTTAAGAATTTCAGTAGAGTGCTTGTGTCAGATCAGCGTGAATATTACGATTTTTCTTTAGTAAAGTGGTTAAGGAAGAACCACGTGGAATGAGTGATGTCAGGGGTACTGTCTTCTTACTCTTCTCTGGTGCTTGCATTAGTAACATTAGTCTCTAGTTTCTTTTTTTTTTTTTTTTTTTCAGTACTGGGGATTGAACTCAGGGGCATTTTACCTCCGAGCTATACCCCCAGCCCTATTTTTTATTCTTTATTTTGAAACCGGATCTCACTAAGTCGCGGAGTGCCTCACTAGGTAGCTGAGGCTGGCCATGAACCCGGATCCTCCTGTCTCAGCCTCCCGAATGCTGGGATTACAGGCGTGTGCCACCACGCCCAGCTTCTAGTTTCTTTAATGATTTTAGAATTCTTGCGGTTTGAGGAGAGCTTTGTTTGCTTATAACTAGCCAGTATAACCTATAATTCCACTTAAATGGACCCTAAAGTTTGTAGTGCACCACTGCATAAGTAAATCATGCCCATCCTTTTACTCTGTGATTCCCAGTCCTCCTCCTCCTCCTCCTCCTCCTCCTCCTCCTCCTCCTCTTCCTCTTCTTCTTACACCTTTGAGCTACATCCCCAGCCCAGTTTTATTTCTTATTTGGAAACAGGGTCTCGCTAGGTTGATGAGAGTCTCACTACTTGCTGAGGCTGTCCTCTAACCTGCTGTCTCAGCCTCCCAAGTACAGGGATATGCCCGGTTACTCCCACTCTTTCTGAAAGCTACCTCTTGCACTACTTTGTCATAGGGAATGGAGAATGGAGATAGACTCCCAAAAAAGACTTCAGTTATTTATTACTTTAGAAGTTAGAACAGTTTTATGAGAGAGGTATTTTACTACTTTCCTTCTACAGCTCAGGGAGTTCCCTTGCACGGCTCTTGGAAGCACAGACCCATTTTGGAGACGAAGTGAGCTGTTGCTGGTGATTGCGGATTCTGTTAGACCAGTGCTGGGGAGCTGGTGGAGAGGGTTTTTTTACCAAGTGTCAGTTCATTTTCTATTGATAGCACAATACCTCAGATCAGGCAATTTGTAAAGAAATTTATTTTTATAGTTTCTGAGGCAGGATAGTCCAAGAGCAGGGCTCCATCATGTGCTGAGCTCTAGTGAGGGCCTTCTCGTGTCTTCCTAACATGGTAGAGAACACCACAGGGCGAGGCAGAGCAGGTGTGCTGGCTTGTGCCTCTCTGCCTCTTCTTATAAAGACCCTCATGACTCCATCAAATCCTAATCCTTTGCTTCCCAAAGGCCCCACCTCCAAATACTATTAATATATGACTTTGGGAATTAAGTGTGCAAAACACGTACTTTTTGGAACAAATTCAAACCATAGCACCAAGTGTTGGCCTTGGTAGCTCATGAGTGACAGGAAGAGGGACATGACTAGCAGAGATGCATGGAGGAGTAGGAGGCTCCGGGCAGGGCAAGCAGAGGGGAGCAAACAGCATATTCCTGTTCAAAGGCACAGAGATGGTGGTAGAGGAGTCAGTCTGGGGTTGAGAGGGGCTGGGAGGAGAGATTTGCAAGTCACCAAAAAAGGCCTGCTAGCCAGGTGTAGTAGCTCATGCCTGTAATCCCAGTACTTGGAAGGCAGAGACAGGAGAATCACAGGTTCAGGAAAGTAGCGAGATCCTGTTTAAAAAAAAAAAAGGCCTGTTATAGAAAGAAAAGAGCTATATGATTATGGAAACATAATACCTACTTTAAAAGAGGACCTTTCAAGTTTCATCTGCTTTTAAAAATACGAAGTACACTTAACCTACTCTTTTCTATCAGAGAATGGACAGAATGAAATATAATTATGGGGGAAAAAAAGAGAAGTAAGTTAAAATGAGAGATGGTAAGATATGACTGGAGTATGGTCAGTAAGCAATCAGACTAACCCAAACAAAACAAAACAGATTTTAAGAAGCTGGGTTAAAAGGAGTCCACTTCAATCAAGTTAATAGGATTTGTCATTTGTTTTGAAGTGTCTAGGGTAAGATAGCACACTAATTTAATTATCAAACAACTTTACCAGTTTTTTTGTTTTGTTTTGTTTTACTCTCCAAAAATGTACACTTAACCAAACTTCCATCAGTTTTCTGATACTTGTAGGAATTATTCAAATGGAAGTTTTTAACTCAGAAAAATTGAGCTTCTGCCAGTGTAGTTTTAGGTCAACACCAACTTGAAATTTCCATTAACTGTCTTACTTTCTTTCAGTGACAGTTTCACACATCATAGACTTACATGATTTCTCATCTCAGAACCATTCCTGTCTTAATTGTGTCAATCCTTTGATAAGTTCAGAGTTATTGTAGAAGTGCATTGCTTTGCCGTACATGAATTGTTAGTGCTGCTTGATTGTTTGCTTGTTTGTCTTTTAGGCTGTGTGCTGATGTAGTTCCCACCACCTCTGCTCCTTTTAAAGGAGAAGTAGGATTCAAACAGTAATTTGGTTTGAATTATTCAGTCTCTTAATTTTTAACATACTACAGTAGTGTATTCATGCTTCTTGGAGTTTTTATTATTGGGTCAATATTGTGTTCTGCAGGGTAAAGTAGAATTCAAACCTGAAATCATGGGAATGCCTTGTTTTCCTCCTTGCTCATTCCCTTAGTTTCTCTCTTAAGTTCTTAGGGTGGATTCAGAGAAAGGAGCTCTAGAGAGGCCACCAGTCAGAGGTAAATCTCACTCCTTAGATGATTTGTTCTGATCCATGGAAAGGGTATACGTTTAAATGTGCTGAAAGATAAGGCAGTGTACATTGGGGCACTTATAAGGAGATCCTTTAATGCATTTTGAAGATAATATGCTCAATTTAATTTGCCATCCTGCAGTTAACTTCTTTGTTTACTGATGTGTCTTCTTTCCCCTCCACAGCTGTACAATGGTCGATGGAGTGATGATTCTTCCTGTGCTGATGATGATTGCTTTCCCTTCCCCTAGTATGGAGGGTGAGTCACTCACAGCTATTGGATCAGAATAAATGTATTGTGTATTGCTTGGCTTACTGTAAACTAGTCAGTTCTTAATCCTATTAGACTCAGCACACCTCTTTTATAATAAATATTTGGTAATGCCTCTTGGCTTTTTTGAAGTATAGTTCTGATACATGTTATATCTTAATTTTTAAGTGTACATAACTTAAAAATTCAATGTAATACATTATCTGGAATATATAACATTTGCTTTTGTGGTACTAGAGATTAAACCCAGGGTTTTTGTTCATTTCTTTGTTTTACCTCTGAGCTATATACCCAGCCTTATTTATTTATTTATTCGTTTATTGTAATAGAGATTGAATCCAGGGGCATTCTGCTACAAGCTATACCTCCAGACCTATTTTTAATTTTTTATTTTAAAACAGGGTCTTACTAAGTTGCTGAGGTCCTTGCTGTGTTGCTGAGACTGGCCTCGAACCTGTGATCCTCCTGTCTCAGCTTCCCAAGTACTGGAATTACAGACATATGCAACCCACCATACCCTGCTGTTTAAATAAATCTTAAGGAGAAGTAAAAAAAAAATATTACTGACTATAAAGCAGTATGTATAAACAAGTTTAATCTGTTCTATTATAGTGAGGTCTAAGTACAGTAGGAGACATACTGAAGTATAGTCATCCCCCTTATTCAGAGCCACACTTCCAATGGTTTTAGTTGCTCGTGGTCAGCCATGGTGCAAAAACATTAAATGGGAATTCCAGAAATAAGTAATTCATAAGTTTTATTTTTATTTTATTTTTACAGTACTGGGGATTGAACCTGGGATGTTCTATCTCCGAGCTATACCCCCAGCTCTATTTTTTTATTCTTTATTTTTGAAACACAGTCTCACTAAGTTATTGAGGGCCTCACTAAGTTACTGAGGCTGGCTATGAACCTGCGATCTTCTAGTCTCAGCCTCCCAAGTACTGGGATTACAAGCGTGTGCCACCATGCCTGGCCCATGAGTTTTAAATAATTTTTATTGTAGCATATTAGAATTATTCTGTTCTACTAGTGTTTGTATTAATCTCTTATTGTGCCTTATTTATAAATTAAGCTTCATCATAGGATATATACAGGGAAAAAACAGTATATTTAGGGTTTTAGGCATCCATGGAATATCTTAGGACACATCTCTCAAAGAGCATTGGGAGTATTCTAGCATATGCTTGTACCTGTGTACAAGCATCTTCAGAAGCAGTTCAGTTGTGTTGTGTTGTGTTGGCAGCTTAGTTGTCAGAAATGGTCTTACCTTCAGTGCTTGAATTATCTGAACAAATCCTGGTAGAATCTCAATAAAACAGAGAACTATTGACCTTCTGCTGTAGTTTGGATCTGAAACAAGTCTGGATCTATTAAAGGCTTAGTCCCCATATTGGTGCGCTGTGGAGGTGATAGAAACTTTGAGAGGTGGGTTTAGTGGGAAATTTTCTGGGTGTTTGGGACATGCCCTCAAAGAGGTGTGTGAGAACTTTTCTGTCTTTCACACCTAGCCATGAGGTGAACAGACTCTCTCTGCAGTGAACTCCCGCCATGATATACTGTGCGACCATAGGCCCACAGCAACAGGACCAATCTGTCATAGAATGAAACTTCCAAAATTATAAACCCAAATAAACCTTTTCTCTTATTAAATTGATTACTTCAGGTATTTGTTATAGTGATGGAAAACCAACGGACATACCCTCAATTTACATAGTAGTTATATATTTTTTAAAATTTAGCATATATTAACAGTATAAAGCATACTTAGCATTTTTATGTATAACAGAGTTAGTTATTAGGTTCAATTAATTATACCAAAATTGTTTTTGTAAATGAATGTGTAGTGGGACAGTCAAAACCTATGGGGCCATAGGTTATGTCTTAATGTATATGGGTTGCTATAACAAAAATATCATAAATTGGGTGGCTCATAAATAAACATTTATTTCATGGTTTGGGAGGCCAAGAAGTCCAAATTCAATGTGTTGGCAGACTTGGTGTGTGGTTGAAGGCGTATGCCTTAGAGGTGGCACCTTTTCTTCCTGTTCTCTTGTGGTAGAAGGGCTAGACAGCTCTCTGGGGTCTCTTATAAAGCCACTAATCCTAATTATGAGGTTCTGCACTCATGATCTAATCCCTTCTCATAGGCCCCTACCTCCTAATACCATCACCTTGGGAGTTAATAATTGACATGCATTTGGGAGTACACAAACATTCATGACACAGCGGGCTAAAGTTTAGCTGTGTGATACCACCCAGGCAGTTTAAGGCCTTTGGCATCTCTGGCCTTTTTACTTTAACCAGTTTCCAAAAAATTGCTTAGGGATGGTAATGCTCCTTTTGAAAAACACAAAATAGATACCCAAGAGAGAAAGAAAATAAGTTATTCATAATTATACTTAATGTGTAATGGCATTTTAGCATGTTGGTATATAACTTTGTAGATATGATATATAAACTCTACTTTATTAAACTGCATTGAACTGTGGCCACCCTTTACAAGGTGTAGTGCTTATAATATGATCTCAGCCTTGTTAGGATCAGATAGAACAGTAAAGCCAATGCCCGTTACAGGTTCTTTGGGCTATAGTGGTCTACTCTATGTAATTGGTGAGTTTCTGATATGGCACATAATTATAATTGAACAAGTTAGTGTAGCCAACACTGTGGAAACATCTATACTTAATATACTAGAAATCTATTTTGTTATATTTCAGGCTTATAACATTTGATCTGTTCCTACCTCCTTTTTATATTCATTGATATATGACCACAGTTCAATGTGTATTTATATTATATATATACATATATATATATGTATATATATTTATATATATATAAAATTTGTCCTATATTATATCCACTAGTCACATGTAGCGCTTGAAATGTGGGTGATAGAAGTTGAGATATACTCTAAGGTACATACTAGATTTTGAAGACAACAAAAATGTAAATTTTACTTGTTTTCTTTCTACTACTGTGAGAAAATATAGAATTATATAAGGTTGCTTACATATTGTTTCTTGTGGACAGTGCTGTTACAGCTCAATTTTGATATCTAGTGTCTAGACTCTGTTCAAAGCAATGTTGGTAAAGACATTACAGTAATATGGCAGTTGTGTCGATTAGTGCCAAGAAGTTTGGAAAAACAGTCCTGCTGTGGCAATATTGAAGACATTAGTAAGAGGCGAAGGGATTATACCAAAGCTAGAAAGATTTGTTGAGTTAGCAGTGATTTTTCAACTGGAAGTAATTTTATCTCTCAGGAAATACTTAATTTCTGAAGACATTTATATCAAGCAAGTTTCTAGGATTTTTTCCCTTTCTTTTAAATTAATTTAACAATATGATTATTTTAAATATCTAAAGAATCTTGAAGACAAAATTCTCTGTAAATTTCACACTTTCCCTAGGTAACATCAGTTTTATGTGGTATTAAGCAGTACCTTTGGGTTTACACTTATATCAGAGGTGGATGTGTGATACAGAAGAGAGAGAGAAAGAAAGAAGGAAATACAAGGGAAAAACAGTATGAAGAGAGAAGGTGGAAAAAGAATGGGGAAAAGAGGGGAGATATGGCATTTATAGAACAATGTTAACATTGCTCTTGGTTGTGTTTTCCTACTTCCAGCTCTTAAACTATACAGAGCCCAGCAAATGACTTTTTTTTTTTTTTTTGGTGGTACTGAGGCTTGAACTCAGAGGCATTCTACCTTTGAGCTACACCTCCAGCCTAATTTTATTTTATTTTTTTTTTTGCGGTACTTTATTTCTTATTTGGAAACAGAGTCTTGCTAAGTTGACGAGAGTCTCACTACTTGCAGAGTCTGTCCTTAAATCTGTGATCCTCCTGTCTTAGCCTCCCAAGTACTGGGATTACGGGCGTGTGTCACCATGTTTAGCTGCACATGACCTTTAAATGCCACAGGGAAATGCATGATGAAGCCAGTTAGTCTGGGCTGATGGGAAATGGATTGCCGCTAAGATTTTGCTATTTAACATACCGCCACCCTAAGATGCTTACAAATTTGGACGAGAGTATGGGAAAGAGCACATCATCCTTCAACTGAAATACGATCTTTTTTAGAAAACAGAACATCCAGTGAGTGTGCTGACCCAGAGTGCTCTGATCAAGACAGCCCTTGCCTGGTGCTGTCTTCCCTTCCTGGCTCAGCTCCATGCTCACTGTCAATGGAGTTCTCCATGAAAAGCACTTTTGTTTTTATATATTTACTCTTTTTTTTTTTTAATTAAGAAAAACCCTATTGTAATACACTCTCAACATTAGTTGTAAAGCAAATGTTAAGTACAGAATACTTAGTCAAAAGAGGTAAATAACAGGGCAGATAATGAAAATCTTTGTAACAGCATTATAGCTTATATGGTACTGAGCTTTATAGACTTCCAAAGCTTTAAAAAAACTAGAACCATGTTAATGTTTACAAGTCAGTGAAGGTACTTTGTTAATTGTATATCAAAGATACTAAATGATATTACAGGCATAGATAAAAGTCACAGAGATTTTGTAGTCCATTAAAAATAAGCGCCAGACATGGTGTCCCATGTCCCAGGAGGCTAAGGTGGGACAATCTTTGAGCCCAGGACTTCAATGCCAGCCAGAACAGCACAGCAAGACTCTGTCTCAAAAACAAAACAAATCAAACATGGATAGGGAAAAGTTGGTCAGTGAACATTACATTATAGTTAGGTAGGAGAAATAAGTTCTGGTGTTCTTTTGCACAGTAGGATTACACTTGGTAATGTTACACAGCCAAAAAAAAAAAAAAAGGCATATATTTTAAGAAATGATATTCAAGAGATCTCATTATTAATCTTTAAAAGATTTCCCCTTTCCCTGTTGTTATCCTAAGTTAACTACATCCACTTTCTCCTTATATCTGGTACATGATAGAACCCAGCTCAATCCAATCTGTTTGAGAGAGTGAGAAGAGAGCTTATAATAGCAAATCACAAAGCCCCTCTGACTGGGTTTGTGATTTTTACTTCTCTTGTCTACCAGTAATCACTTTTCATGTTCATTATCTATACAACTCTAGCTGCAGGAAGAGTTTTATTTGCTCTCATGGAGAAGAGCACTTGAGTCCTAATTACCTGTATATTCTTCCCTTTCCTTCCCATTAATCAGCCTCATCATCTTCTAATACTACTATTATGCCACCAGGAAGAGGGCAGAGCCTCTGGATTTGGCTTTCCTTGTGGCATGAACTCATTTGCAGGTGAAGACCTTGGCACAGGTACTTAAAATGGAGTATTGCTTCTTCAGAAATATTCCAAAGCTAATCCAACTCACTTTGTGTTAGTCTTACAAACCACACTTAGATTCTATTATGGAAAGGAAGGCTGGACTTATACAGAGTTATACAGAGTTGGTTGCAAGAGAATTTGGCCTGTCCTAGAAAATAGTGCTAGATTCTAAATTATTTTCTGAATTGACTGGAGTTTAGTATTTCCAAAGCCATCCCACTCAGACTTTCCAGCCCAATTACCCAATGAAGGAAGGAAGGGTATAACTTCAATGGACTTTTTGTTAGGGTCCACAAAGGTGCCCCTCTTTGCCACGGGGGGAAAAATAGAATAAGCCTTTCTTTGAATTTCTCATTATTGAGGATTCAGGAAGTTCTTAAAAGGGTAAGTGAATGTAAAAGAAATGTTCCAGTATTAAATTTGTTGCTCTCATTTCTTATTATAATTTATCCTTTTGTTAAGAATAAAATCTTTTTCTTTACCATATCATTAAATGAGGGACATTTTTAGGAAGAGAGATAAGAAGTACCGGGCTATATGCTGTCACCAGGACTGAAATTATAAATGTTTGATGAAGCTGCACACTTTTAAGATAGTTTCTCTATTAAAATTTTTTTCCCGTATAATAAAATGATTGTCTATGAGCTGGTGCAAGATAAGCTACTTTCATTTAGTGTCTCCTTCCTGGGAAATGTTTGTTTCTACCGTGAGTAAACTAGAACCACTTTCATTTATGTATGTGTGTATGTATGTATGTATGTATGTGGACAGTCTAGAAGGGAGTTGGTAGCACTCACTAAAAATTCAAATCAAAGTCAAGTATCAAACACATGCGAAAATAAGTCCAGTGCGCAAAGCTCATGAAATTATTTCCTTGTGGTTAACAGTAAGTGTGCAGTATAATAGTTCCCAAGCTTTCTCTTTTATAAAGATTGGTCTCAAGGGTAAGAGGGGAGATTCAATTTCCTTTATAGGAAAAATTAGTTAAATAGAAGATTTGTAGGATTGTCATATATACAACATTTACTTTTGGAGAAAAAAACAAAATAAAACACATTTAAAATAATTTGTAACTCTCAAATCACTGCTAATGGCCCTCCAAACTTCCCTCTGCATCCTGGGATGAACTCAGGCAAACTTCCACAGATAATGATTATTTGTAATAGTGGGAATCACTCAGAACTCATGTCATTCCAAGGCCTTCTAAGTCACAGGGCAGGGTGGCTTGCCAACTTCTGACTGTGACTCATGGCAAGAAACATTTGAATAGGACTCACTGTGCACATGGGACCCACACAAATTTGAACCAATAGTTTCATAGAACAGTAATTACTTTTAGTATGTTTAATGTGCTCCTGTGTATTCTCTTTTCTTAACTCTATTCAGTTTTGTCTCACTTAAAAAAGACAGAAAGAAACTGTTCAAACCACTAAACTGAATTCCCTACATACTAAAGGGTCAAAACAGTTTTAGAAAGACAACACCAGGGTACTCCTAAATTTCACTCAGAAGTCCCCCCTGACCTCAGGTGAGAGAGTTGACAACTGACCTTCTGATTTATTCTCCAGCAAAGCTGCCCTAGAACCTTTTATTATTTTCATGGCTTCATGTAGCCCGATCATGCTCTCTCTCCAAGCCAGCGATTTGACAGGAAGAGGGAAGTTTACATTTTCACCTTCTCAGCCTCCGTCATAACACTGGAACAGCTGCCGCCTGATTCTAATCAGCTGAATCTGAGCCTGTGAGCAGGGTGTTTCCTAGAGCCCTGGTTAATGCTGTGTCTAATTCTTTGTTATGGGTTAGTGCAGAACATGGACTTTCCAAGTATTTATATATTTGAGGGATGTGGAAAGGAGTGAAGGAATAAAAGGAAGAATGAGACATTTCTCTTAGGGAGGTAGTGGTGAAATTCCCCTCAAAGAAAAATACAGCCCTGCCTATAGTTCTTATTCAAATGTTGGGCCACTTAACACTGGTAATGTAAATGTCAGCAAGAAATGGTTCCTGCTGTGAAGGAGCCGCAGTCCAGTTGGACAGAGTGAAGTTCACCTCAGGGTTCAAATACTTCCCTTACATGGAAGACCTTCAGCTTCTGTGGGGCTGCAACTGGGGCTGGCGAACCAGGGAGGCAGAACTTTGAAGGCTGAGCAGGCATTAGTCCTGCAAAGAAGACACAAAGAAGGGCATTTGAGGCAGGGGAAGGCGGAGCCCAGAAAAGTGAGACACCAAGGAGGGACTTGGAGGACATCAAGTCAGGAGGGGTTAATTAGGGTTAAGGAGTTGAGACCTACAAGTGTGGCAGAACCTTGTGCCTTAGATGTTTGTCTTCTATTCGGAAGCAGTGGGGAGCTATTGAAAGATTAAGTAGAAGCAATTTGTATGTTTTGAAAAAGCAGTGTGATGGAGGAAGATCATAGGCTGCGACAAGATTAGAAGGAAAGGGAATGAGAGAAATTGGTCTTCCTGCAGTTGTGGGACAGGCAGACCCATGTGCTGCATTTTCAGAGGCATCCCAACTATAGTGACAAACAGAAACAAACTTTAGTTCAAAAAGCAAAGCTTTATGTCAGGTGGTTCACAAATAATAACAGCAGTGGCAAGACAGCAGTAATCTAATAATAATCCACTGCTAATTTTATTATGAAAACAGAAGCCGGAGCTGCTGACTTTTCTAGCAACTTTTGGGAGACATTTAAATCCTTCTAGCTGGCCCTTTGTTCCTGTGTTGCCATGGAGTGTCAATAAGCCCTGCTCAGAATAACCCCGGCAGGGAAACGAGAGGTACAGCTTGCTCACTGGCATGCTGACTGGCCAGGTTACACTGTTATCATTGCCCCCTCCCACCACCATCTTGGGCGGAGCACTGGGCAGCTGGTTGCCCTAGCAGCTGTGAAAGGTGTATGTCTCTTGGTTGCCCAGAGTTTGAAACGCAACCAAAGCTTGCCTGCCTCCTGAGCATGTGCAGCCCCTGATTGAGCTGATAGCAACTGAAAATAGCCCACTGAGCACCTGTCTCTGGTACACCAGCCCCTGGCCGTCTGCCATTAGGGACAGTGTGGACTCACTTGGTGGACAGGGGAGGTGCTGAGCAGACTGTAATGGTTCTTAGGAAGATCTGGGAACTTTGGCCCTGCTTAAAAGGGGGGAAAAAGCACAAGAGTCTTTTGCGCAAGTCTGTTTGGCACTTGTATGGTTAGTGGGTGGCCACAGTGTGTTTGTATAGTGTTTGAATAGTGTGTCTAAAGACTCCGTATAGATCCCCTTGTTCAGCCAAACAGTGGTTCAGTAGACTAAGTAAGTTTTCTCTTGGAAGGGAATATTTTCCTAAGGATTCCTGGATGGTAGCCAGCCATCATTTATGCTGCCTCAGCTTTAGAAAAGGGAAGTATTGAGCTAAATTATTTTGTTTCATTTTATACCTGCTCTTTAATCTCAGATGGCTTCTTCAAGGTGTCTCTTTACTAGGTTATTTCTCAGTAGTCCAAATGTGGGCACAACAGAATAGAATCTCAGCATGTTAGGAGCTGCCTGTTCCCCTTTGGGGCTCCTTCCATTTCCTTCTGGGCTTTCATCTCTGCAGCAGGCTTGCCATTGTTGGACAGGCTTGGCACAGCAGTGTGGATGGATGCAAGCTCTAGAAGGAAATACTTCTGAAATGACTGGTGGTATTAAAGCTACTATTTAAAAATGACCCTTCATGGAGACTTGGGTTATCTTTAGGCTGACAGCGATCTGCAGCTACAGGAGCCAAAGGGACTCTGCGGAAACTCTGGCCTGCTGCTCTGGCCTGGGTTTGTTTAGATATTCTTGCTCCCTAGCCAGTGGCCTCGTGACACATCTCAGATTTAGCTGGCTTTCTTCTCCAAGGTCCAAGATTATTGTGGAAGCTGGGAATGGTTTACCATGCTGCAGAATTCGAGGTGAAGGGATTTTGTGTTTGAAAAGCCAGTTCTGGTTCGTGGCACTGTGAAGGAATGCTTTCTGTTTCTATCTACAGTATAGGCACCTGTAGCTCTTCTTTGGGTTTGAATAAAGAAGAAGAATCTGAAAATGACCCAAACTCTATCTTCTCATGGTGACTATAAGGACTTTTTTTCCTCTGACTAATAAGCCAGACCTCTTAAATGTTTGAATTTGGAGTTAATGAGTTCTTTTGGACCAAATTAATTAGACCCATAGGGAAAAGAAGATACGTGAAGCAAAGATTAGGTTATAAAGGCTGGGATGCAGATGCACAAGGCACATGTTCATGGGATTAAAGACATTGGACTCCTTTCTTCACTAACAGCTTTCATGGGGCTCTGGACTAGACATAACCTTCGGAAGTAAATTGGGGGCCTGATGGGTAGGGATGTAGCAACATCAGAGGCTTGGACTCTGCCCTAGTTTCTACTCTTTTTAAAAATTTATTTATTTTTCTTGTGGTACTGGGGCTTGAACCCAGAGGCATTCTATCTCTGAGCTTCACCCTCAGTGCTGTTTGTTTTATTTCTTATTTTGAAATAGCATCTTGCTGAGGGCTTTGCTAAATTGCTGGGGCTGGCCTAGAACCTGTGATCCTCCTTGTCTCAGCCTCCTCAGTACTGGGATTACAGACATGTACCACCATACCCAGCTTCTTTTTTTTAATCTTTTAATCCCTTTGGTTTTACCCAGAATGGAAAAGAAGTAGTCAGGAAGTTACTTTATTCCTTCTGTGTTTTTCCCTGTGGTAGGATAGGGTAGGTAGCCAGGGAAGGGCGATTTACTAATTTGGGGTATTTTCACCTTTGGCTTTGGGTACTACAGTGCCTAAAGGCTGCATTCCAAGACTGTTGTTAAACAACTTGAGCCCTGCTCAGCATTTGGAGGGTATACCTATGTGGTTTGAAAGCTTCTAGAAGGGGTGAAGACTTGCTGATGGTAACTAGAGCCAAGATTCGAAACCATGGAAGAGGTTGGGTCTGTGAACCCAGAGGAAAGGTAGAGTAGGGCACCAGAAGACAAATAGAGGTATAGAGCTGCTACCGCCCATGATTCCTTCTCTACTGTTCTTTGTCATCTAGGGCCCCTTGTTTACGGTTTCTTGTATAACCAAAAGATTCAATTCAGAGCCCAGGTGGAAAGCCCTCAGTGGAGACCAGGCATTCCCTGACTGGCCTAAGGAGGTAGGGAAGCTACCAGAAGTGAATCAGCAGAAACAATACTTCTTCCTGTATCATGAAGAGAGCTTCCATCCTGAGAGAGCCAATGGATGGCACCACCCTCTATCGCCTTCCAAATCTAACAAGGAGTGACTTCTCTGAACTATTTGTAATTCACTGGGATGAACTGTTTTCCTCTCTTCAGGCTCTGTTACTCTTCCTGCAACCAGAGGTTTGCTAAGTAAGACACACTGGAATATGTGGGGAGGAGAGTACTTTCTGGCTGACGTAAATATCCCTCAGTAGGCAATTCTCATTAGGCCTTGCAATCATTTTTTTTTTTTTTTTTTTCCCTGTGAAGAAGAGGTCCAAGAAGTCCGAAGGCAAAATGAAGAGGTCATTTTTTTCCCTCCTCTTCTCTAAGGAGTTTTTTCACAGATATGGTGCACATATGCAAGCCAAGTCTTTGCAACATTCAGAGAATCATAAAAAGCATGGAAAAGACGGACCAATATTATCTTAGGTCATTACCCCACAATGTTGTTTAATTTCTTAGTCACTTGAGCACAGGCTGAGTTTTTGGCTTTGAAATAGAAGGTGTGGCGGCTGCAATAGTCTTAATTTACAGGGATTATTTCAGAGACAAGGAGTCAGCCCAGACACAAAATAAACAGATGGCACTTTTTTTTTTTTTTCTCAGCTTCAGCAGTTCAAATGCAGGATGACTTAGGAATCCTTATCACCTTCAGCCGAGCAAGGAGGGGAAAATGATGTAATTCGCTCTTTCCCATTCCCTGCTGAACTCACCATGATTTCACTGCTATGAAAAATAAAATGGCAGCAAAGACCAGGGGTGGCATTTTCCCTGCTAAGCAGCTGAGTGCTGCCGGGTTACTGTAGACTGAACTGCTGTTGAAGGCACTTACTGTGTATGCATGGTTGTAATCACTGTAGCATCATGGCAGGCCAAAGTCCTCAAAGCTGCTGGCCAGAGGAGGACCATTCATAGCAGCTCAGCTATTCTATTAATGTATTAAAGAGTTCCTTATTTTAGGAATGCCTATATTTTATTTCTTTCTCCTAACAAACAAACAAGCTAATGAAAAACCTACTGTACCACAAAAAGTACTAATTTTCCACACATGGGAGCCAGAGTGGTGAATAGATGTGAGGGTTCGGCCGGCTCCTCTAGGAAGAAATGGTTTGCACAGACACGCCAGCCTGGTGACTAAGCTGTGCTTAAGATCTGCGCTGACATTTGAAGACTTTACGGACTCGGTCTGCTCTGAAAACCACCATTAGTTCTCTTCCTACCTCTGAATCCCTTCTGTGAAGAGAAAATTCATGCTGTGGCAATGAATGTGTACTGAGGCCACTGCTGGGTATGTAATGGTGATCCAGGTAGACATGGTTCCCACCTCCTGGCGCTGAAGGTCTAGAGGAAAGGGCTGGATGTTCAACATGAGAACACAAATGCTGGGTGTCCGAGGGGTGTATGTGAGCAAAGGCTTCCCAGGAAATAACACTGACTAGGTGAATGGGGTGGTGGCAGGAGGGAGGTAAGCATGCGGTGTGGAGGGAATTCCATACCTAAAGAATATTCCATACTCAGAAGCAGGGAGAGGCCTTCTGAGAACTCCTGTGATTGGAAGAGGACTCCGAAGAGCAGGCTACGGTCTCTATTTTGAGAGTTATGGAAGCCAGGGACCATCAGGCTTGTGCAGCTGAATGAGAGGAGATGCCATTCGCTGAATTAGAGAACACTAGGGAAGAACACATTTGGAATGGAGGCGGCATGAGTTCAAAGTCTTAGACTTTTTGTTGTTGTTGTTATTCTGGTTTATATGCTATCTCTTTTGAATGTCTCTATTTTCTTTTAACTCCTGGGGGGAAAAAGAAAGTAAAGTGAGTTCCCTAAATGAGTGTTTTATAATGAGAGTATTTCGGCACTTGGTGTATTTTATCCCTGAGCATATAGCCTGCCGTCTTGCCAGAGGATCAAATGCCCTTCACTAGGCATTCCGGATGGACCTTTGTGCTTCTGTCTTAAGAGCAGGCTTGCTGGCAATGAAACCTGGCATTGCAAAATCCTTCCTTAAGCCTTTGTTTAATGCCAGAGATCTCAAATGCTTGCAGATTCTGGTGAGATGCCAAACTGTGCTCCTGGATTAGGAGATGATGGAAAGGCTCCCGTAATCTATAAACTTAATATAAGCTGCCATTTCAAGTGAATGAATTGTTTAGATGGTTGGAAGGAAGCCAGAGATGTTTGGAGTTCCTTTTCAAGCCTGTATAAGTTCTGAACTACTGAACTTTTATAATCACAATCTCATTGCTGCATTATTATTTGTGCTATTTTGAGATGAGCCTGTAAAAAATTTAGCCTGTTCCTTTTGCTGACCCTTAGGATTGATAATAGCTACAAACTGGTTTACTTGTAGCATTTTCTTATGGCATGAAAGATCTTAGTGGGAAATGTGGGCTTTTATAAGCTATTTAGAATGATAATCAGTGTAAATGCCTTAAAGCATTATAGAATGTATGACTGGGCAGGTGGAGATGGGTTAGTCTGTAGTATTGTGCTTAGATTGCTAATGTCCCACTTAAACATAAACATGAATACTTTTCCTCTGAAGTACAGGATTATCCCAAATTACCCCCAGTCTTAAAAAGTCCTTGATGCTCTTTGCTCTGCTTCTTCCTCTGCCAGTCTAGGATTAGTCTCAGGGTAGATGTCCAGATGGTGAGTTGAGTACTGCCCAGCACAAGAAAAATCTCTTAAAAGATTTGGCCAGGGCGAACTAGGATTCCCAGCCTTCATCTCTGGTTTGTGAAGCCAGCCCTGATCCTGCACCGCCCCTTGGCCTCAGCGTCCTGGAAGAGGCAGCCTCCATTTGTGGTCAGAACTTGCTGCCATTCCCAGCTAGCTCAGGCTGTGAGCATTTTCACACGGCCCTGGTTCTGGTGATACAAAGGGCATAGGGAGCCAGCCATAACACTGAGTAATGCTGGGAGGTGCCTTCTAGAACAAACAATGTGGGTGAGCGCTGCAGAGAGGGAATACCTCTGGCTTGACATTTAAACTACTGAATTATTTAAATGAATGTCAATTAGGTGGAGTAGACTTGCTGCCTTCTGCCAAGGCACTTCCTGGTCATTTGCATGGGCGGGTGTAAAGTGCTTCACAGCAGACACAGTGCTTCCTGTCTGCTCCAGGAAAGGTCTGTCACAGGACACATTATCCATTCCTTGGTATTCCCTGATGTGTTTGGTATTTATATAATGATCTGTGAGATTGAGGATCCACACTCTCTTAACCTATGGCCCTTAAAGGCACTCTCCATTCCACACCCACCCCAACTATCAGGCCCATACATGTTATGGTGATTCCTAAATTTGAGAAGACTAAAGAAGTGAGTCATGGGCATTTTGAGGCCTGTTCTATTCCTAAGAATTGTACTCTGGATATTATTATCTGGATATGCTGCTACCTTGTTTTTAAATTTCTTTATTAGTAATTCTAGTTCAGACAACCCTTTTGGCATCTCTTCAAATAAACTCAGTCTATCAGAAGAAATAGCCATACTGCCGTGGCATGTAACTACTGTGTGTGTGTGTGTGTGTGTGTGTGTGTGTGTGTGTGTGTTCACTTACACTTTTATGAACTTAAGGTCTTCATTTATGTCTGCATGCATTTGTATATATGAAATATATATATATATATAAATGCATGAGCCAGTGCATTGGCACACACTTGTAATGCCAGTACTTGGGAGGCTGAGACAGGAGGATTGCAAGTTTAAGGCCAGTGCACAGAAGAGACCCTGTTTCCAAATAAAAAATAAATACGGCTGGGGGTGTAGCTTAGAGATAGAATGCCCTCAGGTTCAGTCCCCAGTACTACAAAAAGAAAAAACAAAACACTCATGAACATCTCTGCTAATTAGTAATGTGGGAATGCATAGATTGAAAGATGAAATGCTGGGTGAAGAGCAGAATGGGAAAGAAACTGTGAAGGTTTTTTTTGTTTGTTTGTTTTTTCGGTACTGGGGATTGAACTCAGGGGCAGTCTACCTCTGAGCTATACCCCCAGCCCTATTTTTTATTCTTTATTTTGAAACTGAGTCTCACTAAGTTACGGAGTGTCTCACTAGGTAGCTGAGGCTGGCCTGGAACCCGGATCCTCTGGTCTCAGCCTCCCGAATGCTGGGATTACAAGCGTGCACCACCACACCCGGCTTGAAACTGTGAAGGTTTTGTACTTTCTCATACAGACTGCTGGACTCAGCTCATGGCTCCTCCATATCAGAGACTGAGTTAATTATTACTTATTATTAGCAGCCGTTTTCCTTTGTCCTGAGTATGGAATATAGCATATATAAATCATGGCTGTTGATATTTTACTAAAAAGAATCATGAACTTGAAAGATAGCCAACACTGGTCAGTATACAATGACAGGAAATATACCGAAGATCCATGGAGTGTTTGATAAATGAATGAATCTCTTTAACTTAGTTTGTGATCCTATAAGAATAAGATCTGATTAAGGTGAACATTGCTTCATGCTTGTGTACCCTGTAGAGGTGAGTATAGTGAGATGAATTTTACTAAAGATGGTGTTTACTTGAGGCTACTCACTTCTAGCAAAATTCTTTAGGTTACAGTTCAAACATCTTTCAAAATTTCTGCACATCCTGTCAAAAACTAGAGACCTTGGAAAAGCAGTGTCCTTGTGTTTGTGGACTTAGAGTTTCGTTTGGGCTGGAACTTTACAAATGGTTCACCCTGAGAGCACATTAGGGAAATTATTATTGTTGTTGTTATTTTTTCAAACTGATATATTAAATTAGAACCACAAAGTGTTATTAAGTCTTTGGTATGTTGAATCATCCATTTTATTTATCTATTTGCTTGTTTGTTCATTGTGTTGCTGAGGATGGAACCCAGGGCTTCATGCATACTAAGCATGCACTCTACTCCTGAGCTACCTTGCCAGTCCTTGGATAGTCCAGTTGATGTGTAGGATCAATGATGAACATGCCCTCTATAGTCTGAAGTTACTTGTTTTTTGTTGTTACTTGTACTGGACCTTATATGCAGTGAGTTGAGAAAACCATACTCTATCCATCATCAGTCCATGAATAGCTACACCTCTGTTTTATCTCCTCATCCCAAAGTTAACCCCTCATTCCCAACCCAGAATCAGAAGGCACATACTATTCAATGTGTGTTAGGTATATCTCCTTGGACATCTATGATTTTTTAAATGTATTTAGAGTTTTTTTTTTTTTTTTTTTTTTTTTTTTTTTTTTTGCGGTACTGGGGATTGAACTCAGGGGCATTCTACCTCCGAGCTACACCCCCAGCCCTATTTTTTATTCTTTATTTTGAAACCGAGTCTCACTAAGTTGCAGATTGCCTCACTAGGTAGCTGAGGCTGGCCGCGAACCCAGATCCTCAGGTCTCAGCCTCCCAATGCTGGGATTACAAGCGTGCGCCACCACGCCCGGCGTTTTTAGAGTTTTTAAATGTACATGTTTCAAATTTGCATCCCTTGTATTATTTCAGTCTTATGAACATAGTTGTTTGGTTTCCACTATAGATAACAAACAAATCAATATGGCGCCATTAACTTGCTCCCTGCCCCCACCTATTCATTTCCTTCCAAAGAACTGTCACCTGCTGGGCAGCACAGTTGGCAGCCCTCAGCCCAGCTCTTGGTGTTCTAGAGCGGTGAGCATGTCTAGACTCCCTAGAAATATTATCTTTCAACTCTCTTTTGGCAAGTGTAAACTTTTTGCTGGATTATGTCAGCAGATATATATGTTTTTTATCCTCATAGAAATAGATTGGTATTGGAGTTTCTCTTGAATTTCTCTAGGCAGGGAAAATAAAGACTATCTGTTTGCTCATTAAAATTTTTGCTCATTAAAAATGTCTGAGGGCTCTTGATTCTCAGGGGTGAGACTGGTGACATACTTAGCACTGTCAGTGGCTATTTTGGATTTTCTGCTTTCAGGCATGTCTTTGCTTTTGGATGAGCCCCTTGTGGTTTTCAAAAGAACCAGCAAGTCAATTATAAATAGAAGGCTGTGTCTGCATGCACTTACTCTGTGGGACGAGGCACCCACATGACAGTGGGCAGTGAACTATTTTTCTACTTCTTTGAAGAGGGAAGAAGAAAGATTAAGAACACTTTTCTCTTTTTGGAGATAACCCACATCTCTACACACACCCACACAAATCTGTGTAAATGAACTTGACATTTCAAAGACCTCACCTTCAGGTCTTCTCTTGAAAGCACAGCCACCCGACCTGTTATTTTAAGAAAGAAGCAGCTATCTCACAGACCCACCACTGAGGGTTCAAGGATTAGAGGGCAGCCTGTCTGAGCCAGAGACCTTCGGAGGGCTCTCTGAAAGCTGGATTTCCGTATACGAACAGTGCTGCGGTGAAAGTGGCCTTGGCTAGCTAATCAGTGGCCTCCAGGACTTGGCTGTTTACTTTCTGTCTTCACTTTCCTTCCCCACCGGCGGAAACTGTCGGGACCAGCAAGTCTGAACTAATCATTCCAACAAGGGAGGGAAAAAGAGTGATGTGATCAATGAAACTACAAATAGATGTTTGCAGAAAGAGACGAGTAGGGGGTCTGGTTAGGTGTCCTTCCTGCAACGTGTTTCTGCCACTCTTTCCATTGCAGCTCGGACTCATCAGGTGTGGGCTGTTCCTTCAATCCAACTGTTACCTTGTTCAGACATTGCTCCATTCCTTTTGTCTCCTGTGCCCTCAATGTGGTGCCAAGTTTTTTTTTTTTTTTTAAGCAGTTTAAAATACTTGAACAGCTTTTAATTCCCATTTTAATCAATGTAAAACTTCAGTGTTACTACAATTGAAAGTTTTGTCTAGGCATCTAGCTGGACTCCTTCCCTCCCTCCTTTCCCTACTAGGGATTGAACCCAGAGGCATTCTATCTCTGAGTTGTACCCCTGCACTATTTTTTTTTTTTTTTTTTTTTGGTGGTACTGGTGATTGAACCCAGGGGCATTCTACCTCCAAGCTATACCCCCAGCCCTATTTTTTTATTCTTAATTTGAAACAGGGTCTCACTAAGTTGCAGAGGGCCTCAATAAGTAGCTGAGGCTGGCCACAAACCTGCAATCCTTCTGTGTCAACCTCCCAAGTACTGGGATTACAAGCGTGTGCCACCACACGCTTGTAATCCCACGCCTGGCTTTTTTTTTTTTTTAATAAGTTCTCACCAAGTTGTTGAGAGCCTCACTAAATTCTTATTCCTGGCTTTGAACCTGTGATTCTTCTGTCTCAGCCTCCCAGGTACTGGGATCACACCACACCTGGCCCTAGCTGGAAATCTTGGTAATCTAGATTTGTAGCTATACACTAAATCTTTGAAAACTATAATTATTTGAGTTTATTTCTGAAGCACTCAGGTTCTGTGTGTATGTGTGTGTGGGGTGGGTACTGGGGATTGAACTCAGGGTTATTCTACCTCTAAGCTATACCCACAGCCCTATTTTATTTTGAAACAGGGTCTCACTAAGTTGCTGAGGCTGTATGTGAACCTGTGATCCTCCTGTCTCAGCCTCCCAAGTACTGGGATCACAGGTGCATGCCACCATGCCCAGCTAGCAGTCAGGTTCTGAAGCAGGAAAGCAGCATTGCTTGCCTTACTGGTTGATGGAGATGTGTAGAGCTAGCCGGAACTGGTGGTAACAGCCGCCATTTATTTTGCAGCCAATTTTGGTATACAATAAAGGTGATACACATTATATCCCAGTAAAAAAAAAAAAAAAAAAAATTTAGATGCAAGAGCCAGGAAACGAGCCCGTCAAACCCCCTGGTGATTGGAAGCCACAGTGAGAGAAGCTCATGGTCAGGTGTCTGTGAATGATCTGAAGGAGGGAACACGGCTTACATACATGTGTTCATAGGCTGAGAAGTGATTATTATTTGGTGGTTAGTCAAGTGACAGGCCACAGGTGATGGCTTTCTGCTCTGTGAAATGTGTCCTGGAGAAGGTTTCTTTTTCCTCAGTGGGGGTGAAACTCATACAATGATCCTCCCCTTCTCTCTCCTTTGCAGATGAGAAGCCCAAGGTCAACCCCAAACTTTACATGTGTGTGTGTGAAGGCCTTTCCTGCGGAAACGAGGACCACTGTGAAGGCCAGCAGTGCTTTTCCTCACTGAGCATCAACGATGGCTTCCATGTGTACCAGAAAGGCTGCTTCCAGGTCTATGAGCAGGGAAAGATGACCTGTAAGACCCCACCATCACCTGGTCAGGCCGTGGAGTGCTGCCAAGGGGACTGGTGTAACAGAAACATCACGGCCCAGCTGCCCACTAAAGGTTCCCATGGATTTTTTTTTTATTTCTAGATTAACGGGTTTTGTTAGTGTCTTGAGTCTGGGTTAGAGATTTATGCAGCCATGAAGCTTTCCTCCTCCTCTTTGAACCAAGGTATTAGGCGACATGGAAGGTCACTTTAGGTGAGGAAGAAAGAGAGTGGTCTTTTGGAATCTGAAAAGAGGATGGATGTTTTTGGAAAAGTGAGTAAGGTGACATTCACTTTGGGGAGAAATTAGTTGCCACAAACTGATGTATGGCTCCCACACCACTTTCTGTAAAGAGGCCGGAATGTTTTTCATAATTCTAGCAATAATTCTGCTTAGTAAATATTCACCTTTCTGTCATGTGGGTAGGAGGAAAATGGAATACAAAACTAGTTTGTGAGTGGGAAACTTTTCCTTCTTTATGAGGAAGGAGACAAAGAAAGACTCAGTAACCTCTTCTCCCACATCTTACTCCCAGCCAGCTAATGCTGAAACCAGAAGCTATATGAGATTTCGCATGAATCCTGTAATGTGGCGTCTTTCCCCTCTGTATTCACTATGCATTCCATATCCTCTGCATAAAATGAGCCCTAGATTGCTATCCAGGACCCTGCAAATATTAACATAGACTCACTTCAAGCTAAATTTATTCTCTTAATATGTAGTACATTTTAATAGGTATAATTATTTAATTTTGCACTCATGAAAGAAGAAACAAAAAGTGGAGTAAAAGAGACTCTTAGGAGCATTCACTGCCAGAAATATCAACCAGCATGGAGAAGGCAGAAAAGCCAAAAAGCAGATAAAAGATGAGGGTATAGTGATTCTGAAGTTATAATGATGACCTTAAGGTAGATAGGACAGGTTAAATTCTGATAAGCAAATAGTGTGGAATAATAAAATATTTTTTAAAAAAAGAGTCAAATATTTATATGATTAAAACTAGAAGGGTACTTTCCCTCACACTCTGTGAGTTGAATTTTATTAATCAAGTGGATGGACATGAAGAAATGTCTGCATTTATACAAAAATGCAGGTATTAATAGCATGAATTTCCTCATCTACAGCACACTCAGCTAGACCCTAAGTCTTAATAGAAGATTTATTGTCGTTATTTAAGGAATTTCTAATCTAAGAGCCTACAATATTTATAATTCACTGTCATATTTAATTACTTTTACATTGTATCATGAAGATGACATGTACCATGGAGTGTGATGTGTGCCAAGTCATTGCTTATTTGGACTTAGAAAGTTAGACATATAGAGGAAGTTTGACTTGAGAGTAGATTACTGCAAGGGCTGGGAACATGGAAATGGGTAAAGCAGATACAAGGAAGAACAGGGGTTGGTGACATAATGTCATGAAGGGGTCTGGAATTCAGAGGTGAATGTTGTTTGGGACCCCTTCAATTATGGACCCTCACTAGCCAACTAAGGGACCTTATTTAACTCACTAGGCAAGCAGAAAGCCTTTGTGAATATTTACTCAAATGATAGGTGAAGTGTTTGAGTGAATACACCAGTGTTTGAATGGGTAATATAATAATGTCTGAAGGAGGAAGTGAATTAGTGAATGCATGTCTGAGTAAGTGAGTAAATGCACAGATGAATTAATAGGTTCTGAGACAGGAATTGTGATATAAAAAGATCAATGAGAATTCAGCAATAGAAACCCAAGATATATTAAAGAGAGAACACAGATGGGATAATTTGGTTTTAACTCAGATAGCACTTTTCTCACAGGGATACTGTAGCATAGTGTCTGTCTATAAGGACTTGATTATAAAACATCTTATATACCAAATCCAAGTTAATAAGTGTAATGTCAAGATTTGTATAGTATTTTCTATTTTAAAAGCACTTTCACATACATGCATTAGTACAGTTGATTCTCTGTGGAATTTTTTCAGACTCCAATTATATCTAATTGCATGATGGTATAAATGGATGGGCCATTGGCCAGGTATGAAGAACTATTTTGGGTTCAACACTTACTCGGTGACTTGTGAGATTGTGTGGTCAGGATCAGGAGCTATTGGTTTTGCTAAATATCCTAAATACCCTTTTCTTCCCTATCTCCAGGGAAGTCCTTCCCTGGAACACAGAATTTCCACTTGGAGGTCGGCCTCATTATTCTCTCTGTAGTGTTCGCAGTATGCCTTCTAGCCTGCCTACTGGGAGTTGCTCTCCGAAAATTTAAAAGGCGCAACCAAGAACGCCTCAATCCCAGAGATGTGGAGTACGGCACCATCGAAGGGCTCATCACCACCAATGTTGGAGACAGCACTTTAGCTGTGAGTCTTTGACCTAGCAGAGAATCCTAAGCATAACAAAGATGGCTGAAGATACTTTCATATTTCTAGCATGAAAAGCTAACAGTGAATGGACCCACATGCCATTGGCCACTGATTTCCAAAGCATGCATATGGTGGCATTCTTTCCTCCCTTGCATGAGACCATCATTTTAGACAGACATTGAAGTAAAGGAAGGGACTTATTTTAGTAGGTTCTTGGTAATTACTTTTCTTTGGGGAGTAAGGGAATAAGGTCAGAGAATGATTGGTTGCCTGTAATTTTGAAGGGCTTGGAGTTGGTGGTATTCAGCTACTCTATTTTTAGCAATAAAAGTGATTTTTTAAAGGAGCACTTTTGCTTAATATTAAAAATCAATTTCCCTTCTAGATTATTTCAACACCCTATAATTTAAGACTTTAAAACTTGACATCCAAAAAAGCAGCTATTAAATTTTTGTTGCTCCTGTGCTGCCCCCTAGTGGAGTGCAGTCATTTGGCTAAGCCAGTGTAGTCCAATAGCAGCATCTGCACCACATAAAGTTTACCTTTCCAAGTAGCCACCTAAAAAAAGCAAAGAAAAAGAAAAGCAAAACAGGTGAAATTAATTTTGACAATCTATTCACCCCAACACATGTGATTATCATTTCAGCATAAAGCTTACAAAAATAATCAATGAGGTATTTTACCTTTACTTAAAAGTTTTCAAAATCTTGGGTGTATTTTACACTTACAGCATGTTTCAATTCAGATTAGCTAAAGTTAGCTCAGTATGGAAATCATTGTGTTTATATGTGTTAAAATCACTCTTGTATATTTTTAAATGACAGAATCATATTAAAAGTGACTTCCCTAGTTACTTTTAAAAACTTTGTCAAATGTTAATTTAAAAAAGAAACTTTAGGAAAGGGAGATCACTTGCTATAAATGGAAGGTTAGCATAAAGTGCAAATGAAAAAAGTAATAGCATTCTACAGGGACGCTATGCCTAGTCAAATACCTACTCTGAAAAAGGGAAAGATTTGTGGGTATTCAAGATATGAAAGACATGCAATACCAAACCACCTCCCCCTGCAGTTGGCTGGTGAGTCAAAAGGTGATCAAGGTATTAACTGCTGTGATTCGGTGTCATGTAATGTCATGCCCATGTATCACCCAGGCTCATCTTGTATGAAGTCTTGCTCTGCTACTTCTGCATTAGGTTTGCCCTGCAGCTTCCTTTTGCTGGAGAAGATGCCCCCTCAACAATGGCCATTTTTGTAAAGCTCTGGTGCTATATCTAGCCAACTGCAGGTTCCACCCTTAGCAAGTTTCAGTATTTTTTTCTTTTTCTTTTCTTTCTTTTTTTTGGTGGCACTGGGCATTGAACCCAGGGGCATTCTACCTCTGAGCTACAACCCCAGCCCTATTTTATTTTTATTTTTTGAAACAAGGTTCCTCTAGGTTGATGAGACTCTCACTACTTGCTAAGGCTGTCCTTGAACCTGCAATCCTCTTGTCTGAGCCTCTCAAGTACTGGTATTACAGGCATGTGCCACCATGCCCAGCTTGTCATAGCACTTGATGGTGGCTGATACAGACTGGGAAACATCTTGGCCCTCTGCCTGCTCCATCACTGGGCTGCCAGTTAAGTGTACTTTTTGTATGAAAAAAAGGGCAAGTAACTTTTGGTAGCTTCCTTTCATGTACGGATTTAAATTGTGGTTCAGTAAAACTAGAGGAAGAGGATATAAAGACCTTCCATTTTGAAAAGTAGAGAAATAATTTTTTATTAGAAATTTACACAGAAGTCTATTCCAAGCATTAAGAAAAATTAAATGAGCCTATTGAGTTGGTAGCAAGAAGATGCAAGGATGAATCCTGACAAAGCTTCAGCAAAGCCAGATTCTAAAATAGATTAGTTCCCCAGAGCTGCTAATATAACTAATTACCAAGAGAAATAATTGGAATATCTAGTGTAAATTACAGTTTAAATAGCTTTTAGGATTTTGAAAGAGGAATGAGCATATGCCAAAGCAGCCTTCTAAACTCAGCCATGTCAGATGATGGTATATCACCATGTAATAACATGCTAAAGAAGGCAACTTTTAAAACAAATTGTCACTATTGGTCTCTATACTTGCTTATTTAAGCAATATGCTCCTTTATGTGATTCAACAAAGCATACCCTTACTAAACTGCTCACCTATGATAAAAAAGAAGCCTGAGGATACAGGAGTTGGGGTACATGTTTATTTAGCCTTTGGTTGATTTTTTTCCCCCCTCGAATTTTGGGCTGGGCTTAGAATCAAAACTATATATTATGAAAAAGCAACACATTTAATGTTAGCAGTTTAATTTTAAGAATTATTCTCAAAAATATTGAATGAATATAGAGGGGGGAAAAAAAAAGCCAGTAAGAGAGAGAATGATTAAGATAGTACTCTACCTCATCTACACTCATTTTCTTGTTAATTATTCCTTTTGTGGTTGTTAAGGGTTCTGAATTTCTTCCTTTGGATCCAAATTCAGCTTTTGGTAATTTTTCCAACCAACAATACTTTGCAGTGGTTCTCAGAGGAAGTGGAAGAAGATGAAATTCACAGAAATCAGTGTATTGCTTTAATAGACTGGCTAAAATGTGTGTGAGGGAAAGAGCTTTGGGGAACCTTAGTGCCTTATTACTGCCACTTAACACCATCACCAGGGGCGCAATGTTGTTTATTACAGTTAATCTATACCTGATACCAAAAGACTTCCTGACTTATGCAGAGAGTAAGAAGGAAAACTTTATGAATGAACTAATTAGGAAAGTTTTTGCCAACATACTTATTCATAGTAGTCAATTTGGGACTCTGGCTTTATATTTTTAATGAAACTTCTATTGTTTATTTTTCCTCCTTGATTTGTGAATGATGCACATTAAAAATTGACAAATAAGTATTAATTTAGTGACTTACCAACCTAAAAGGTGACCTCCATCCAGGAGACCCATCCCTGCTTGAGTGTATATCAGTTTAATGATTCACATAGTTACTGGAGTGTTTCCATTACAAATATTAGTTATTTGTCCATATTCCTAAATTTGTTTGTTCCTAATTTTTTTTGTTCTTTAGTTACTATAGCAATATCATTTCATAGATATTTAATGAACATAGCAGAATACAGTAAATTATACCCAGCTCTTGGTGTTGAAAGGACGCTGTCCCCCTTCTTGTTCCAATCACTAGTCTTTCTGCTGCTTCTTTGTACTTAGTGCTGCTTCTCGAACTTTCCATTTTGCATCTTTGACTTTGCTCAGCTACTTAAAAAATATATTATATTCTAAAATTCTAGTATAAGAAAGGATTATGTATCCCTTAGTAAAACCTCTCATATATTAGGGAAAGGGCTGACCTCTAGTTTTCTAAGAAATAAAACCCGTTCTTCTGGTGGAGCTTTCCAGCCATGCTGACGGGCCCTCCAGGATTGTTACCTTCCATGTGAATTCCAACAACATGCATGCTCAGACTGTAAACCAGGAGCCATTGCTTAGTAATTTCTTTTTCTGTCTTAAACCATAGGATTTATTGGATCATTCATGTACATCAGGAAGTGGCTCCGGTCTTCCTTTTCTGGTACAAAGAACAGTGGCTCGCCAGATTACACTGTTGGAGTGTGTCGGTAATTCTTTTCTCCTTTCCTTTGTGGCTAAGGCAGAATGTTAGTTGTAGTCACAAAAGTAGGATGGGACTTGTAAGATCTGCTTCTGTTGCCTGTTGCTTACATATTAAACTTAGGAGATGCCGTGCAGCCATGTGGTATAGCTTATTAAACTTCAGGAGATAGCTATGTGGTTTTAGTTCTTGGACTCATGTTGGAATACCTCATTCAAGAGAATTATCACTAATTACTGTAGAGAAAACCTTGTCAGAAAATTTCAGTTGTAAGTGGACCCTTTGGGATGAGGGGAAGGTTGAAAAGTGAATTGATATGACTGCTGCGTACATCAGGTATTGAATGATCTGAGGTAAGTAGGCTTTTGGATAACAAAGTTGCTTATTGCAATTCTCTTAATTCCTTTCACTGTTTCTGTTCCTTGAAAAGTAAATAATGAGATGTATGATTTTTATGTGTCAATTAAAAATTTAAAATCCCTTAGCAATAAAACAAATTTTACCAAAGGTCCTTTCATAATTCCTTTTCTTAAGTAAGAGCTATCTACATTTTTATGGCCTCTCATTTTCTCCATATAGGAACATATTTTTATGTTGATATAATCATGGTGTGTGTATAACTTGTGCCTCTTCTTATAGTTCTAAGGTCACATACTTTCCCATGTATTTGTACACATTAGATGTATTTTAAAGGCTTATGTAATAGCCCACTGATGGAGAGTCTGACACTCTGTCACTGAACCACACCCCCAGCCCTTTTCATTTTATTTTGAGATAAGTTGCTCAGGCTGGCCTTGAACTTCCATCCTCCTGCCTCAGCTTCCTGAGTGGCTGGAATTATGAATGTGTGCTATCACGCCCAGTAAAATTTTTTTTTTAAAGTCCTGAAAAAAAAGTTGTCATTGTTTTCCCCCTCTGTTTGTGTACAGGGAGGGCTGCAGTGGCAGTAGAGGTGTGGTGCTACCTCTCCATTCTCCTCCCAGTGCTTGGGGATTCTTGGGACTGGATTTGCGACTCCTGCCCTCTCCTCTTTTCCTTTGAGGAGATAACTGACCAGCATAAGTGGCTTCCACTACTTGACTTCTGTTCTCTAGATTTTCTTCTTGTTTTCATGGAAAGAACACCCCTAAACTCATCAGTAGAAAGGGGATGGACAAGCTGGGCATGGTGGTGCATGCTTATAATCCCAGTTGTTGGGAGTCTGAGACAGGAGGATCACAGGTTTGAGGAGGCCCTATATAACTTAGTGAGACCCTGTTTCAAAATTAAAAATAAAATAGGACTGGCAATGTAGCTCAGAGGTAGAATGCCCCTGGTTCAATCCCCAGTACCATACACACACACACAAAAGTAAAGTAGGGAGAGAAGTGACTGCCACCCTGAGGCATGTGGGTGACAGCCAAGGGCTTTGTTACCTTTTCTCTAGGTCTGTAGCTACCTCAACTCCTTCTCACTATACACATCTCCTCCACTAACTACTGAGAATAGAGAAAATAGGGATGGAAAAGCCTCAGATATGTTCATTATGAACAGCCAGAGTTGTCTTCTTGTATTAACTAGCTTTCTATTTGATTTTGGACCAGAGTGTCTGGGTTGTGGTGGGAAGGACAATGTACCTGTCTTGCTGCTCCCTACCCTCCTGTCCCGGGGCTGTCACCACTCAGAGCCCAGTACCATATCTCAAGCTCAGCTCTCAGAGATTAGACTCAGAGGCCAAAGGGCAACATAATATGGTACTTTTAAAAATAGATATCATTTCCTGTTCTGTAGATATCCTTCAGCAGATTTTGAAATAGTACAAATTTAATTATTACATTTTTGGGGGGATAGTGCTAAGGACTTGAATGAAAGCAGTGCCATTCCAGAGCCTCATAGTTAGGGTTTGTATCATATGACTTTGAATAAAAAAATGTTTGTCATAAACTGTATGGGTAACATGTTAACATTTATGATTAAAAAAAAAAAAAAAAAACCAAAAACCTGCAAAGTTGGACTAGGTCAATCATTTCCAGACAGTGCTCAGTGAACAACCAAATTTCAAGTGATTTAGGGATCTCCTTTGTAGCTCCATGGCCAGGGTTTTGGGGCAGCTCTGCTTTTATTTTATTATTTTATGGGCTTCTGTGTATGATTGCATTTGCAAAAAGCATTTGACAATTTAAAAGCATTTGAAAACCATTGAAATGAGTTTCTATTTTAATTTTATCTACCCTGCCCTATATTTGCTTTCTTGAGGGGGGATTTGAGGCAACTTTATGCCCACAATTCTTTGGACTATTTTCCTTTCCTTCCTAATTGAAAAAAAAAAAAATAGGGAAAATAAAGACACAAAGGCAGGCAAAGTTTAGCATATCATTTTTCTAGGCTGATCTTAGATTATCTTAGCAGGAGCCCCCATCTTGTGCTATAGATGCCAAGCAGTTGATGTGATCTGATTAAAACAAATCCTGAACTAAATAGTATTTGTGTGACCTGACAGTGATCCACAGTGAGCACTTACTGGCCCCATTTAACATCCTTGTGGATTAGTCACCGGTATTTAACAGGGACATTGATTCTTGTCATGGCATCTAGATTCAATGGTTTTGAAGATGTTTTAGGTGTGTCACCTGGAAAGACCTGCTCCCTCTTCATGTTTGAGTTAGTGGCTTAGTTTTCCCGCAAAAGGCTGTATTCCTTCGTGTGCAGGTGGTACTGCAGCTGCTTCTTACAGCCCTGCGATCCCAGCTGCCCCTCTCCTGGGCAGAAAGCCCACTGCCCTGCAAGCTCTATCTCCTGCTGCATTGCTGCCCTGGCTGATTATACCCTGTGTTGAGCCCCATAGTCTTGAGGTAATTACTTCCTCCTCCCAACCTCTCTGAACACCCCTACCTATAATTAAAGAGAAGAATGGAAGAGGGAGCATGTCATTGACAAACTGACAAGTATGTCGCTGTTGTAAGAGGTGGGGGTTCTGCACCAGACAAGTCAGGTCACAGCTGAAGTCACCAGGCTGTATGAAATGCATTCTCCAGGTGGCCTTGCCAGTGTGGCCTGCTTGTGGTGTCACAGAGTTGTCTAATAAACATATACCCATGACCAATATCAGAAATTAGAACTGTTATGGGTTTATATGTTCAAGACTTTGCAAATCCTCTTTAGAAAAACATCCTTCACCAAGAAATCCTTTAGGGATGGTGGTAGTGAGCTTGACGATCTCCTTCACAGTATTATGTTTTGTTGTTTTTGTTTATCTTCAGAACATACATCTCAAATGTAGTAGTCTCCTTTGTGGGAAAAAAAAAAGGGCATGTGTAAATTTAGATTTGTACACTTAGAAAATGTTGACTCCGAAAGAAGGGAAGAAACCGAAGAAGCCATCCGGTTCAGCTACATACAAATTTTTTTTTGTTGTTTTTTTGCACAACATTGAAATCTAATATTCTATACTATATTGTAGGTTTCACTAACTTTTTGTGTGTTTATAAAAACCATATGCTTTTTATACCTTTCAGTAGAAGAATTAAAAATAGTCATTAGCAGCCAGTTGTATAGTACAAATAGAGAAGACAGTTTATTATCACTGTGGGTTGGGCAAGAGGGCCGGGTTCCACCTGAAGTCTGAATGTCTTTAAATAATGTGATATTTGTATCCCCACACTGAGTTTCTCCAGCAGGTAATGGGAGGGATTAGAGTTGCAGGCACTGGGCTCATTGTTTTATGCTTAGGAGTCATTCCGGCTGTCTGCCTCTCTGCATCACCCTCTAACGTCTGTTCTGCTTCCCACAGGAAAAGGCAGGTATGGTGAGGTGTGGCGGGGCAGTTGGCAAGGGGAAAATGTTGCTGTGAAGATCTTCTCCTCCCGGGATGAGAAGTCGTGGTTCAGGGAAACAGAATTGTACAACACTGTGATGCTGAGGCATGAGAATATTTTAGGTAAGTACAAGGATAAGCTCCCTACCCCCAGCCCCCACTGATTTGTATCTAAGTAGACATAATTGGCTACCTTTGCCCTCTTGGGTTTGTCCAATGTGAATTTGAGAACTTCCCCTGAAAAGCAGTACAGGGAGCCTCAGCATTTATATACTGTTTAATTTTCTTTTAACACCAATTTCTCATTTAAGTCTGCATATAAGTTACATGGTAAGGCACTCTGGATGATGAAAAGGAAATCCGTTATTGCTCATTCTTATTCCAGCATCTGCAGATCGTTATTTAAACAACAAAAATTTGCCCCGTATTGTTCACTTCAAGGCTTCACGGGTTCTTCTACTCACCCCACCCTTCTTGAATATTTATTACTTGAATCAAACTAAGAAAGATCTTTGGACTCTTTCCTAGAGATTCACAGCTCCCAGGGACATCATAATTAAATGCACATTCCCTCAAACTAGGCATCATTTTTAAAGACCAGATTTCCAGAGGGATTCAGCATACATTTTAATTTGGAAACTAAAGCTTAGCAACATTTGTGAAATATGTAAAGTGCCCACTGAAATCCTGCAATGGCAGTCTAAGGGGTGAACCCGGTGACTTCCGTAGTTTCGAAAAGTTTCTGTAAATGTGTTGATACTCATATGTATGGCAAATGATGCCTAGAGTTCTTTAACCTTGCAGAATAAAGTCGGCCACTTCATGGCTATTGGATTAGGTCTGGCTTATAGGAAGGCTATTGCCAGAATTTATTTCTATTCTACTACTAGCAGTTCAGTATATAAATAAGAGTTCTCAGTAAATGATGGTTTGGTGGTTGTCCAAAGCTTTGCTTCAGTGCTGTGGTGGCCATATTTCATCTCAGAATTGTTTTGGTTTCTGCTATTGCTTTGTCCCTTTCTCCTGCACCCTGGGCCCTAGTCATCACCTAATCCTTCTCACCTGTATTGTTGCTGCCAGCTTCCCATTTCCAGTCCCTCACCTCATACAGATTGTCTTTCACTGGGGAGCAGAGATAATTCTCCTCAAAGTGTCTTTTACCACACTATAACTCCTGGGCCTGACATTCAAGACTCCCTATTTTGGGGCTCTTAGGAGCTTCTTAAGCTTCGACTGCAAATATGTACACATTTAGCTACCACTAGTATTTGCCATTCCTTGGGATTACCACAGACATTTAGGTCCCTTTATCCTTGTTCTGGATCATCCACTATCTCTTTCCCATCCTCCAACCACACCTTCCTCCATCAAAACTTCTCAACTTCCTCCCAGTGGAATTACTTGAGCTTTTCTGCACAACCTCAGGTGGCACACTCCACTATAACTTTTATCACACACTGCCTTGTGTTAGTTAGGTGTCTGTGGGCAACAGTAGTATTGACAGCAGTAGAAATACCATCAAAATAATAATGGATAGTTACTATTCCATAACCCCTGCTTTAAGTGCTTCATGTGAATATTCTCATGTAACCATCACCATGACCATAAGAGAGTAGGTACTCTTATTTTTCCAGTTTTAATTGATAAAGAAGCTGATATACAGAGAGGTTAAATAGGGGAGCTGAGCCTTACATTGAGCAGTCCATCTCTCAACTGCAGTTTGCATGCATTCTGCACTAGTCTTTTAGATCGTTATATAGCAGTAGAGTTGCTTTTTAGATTCTGGAATCAGAGGATCAGATGAAAATTTATTTATAGTCAACATTACTCTTGAATGCCCCATTTTCCCTTCTGCCACTGAAATGGACTAAGGCTGACCAACAAATAGAGTTGGTTGTGTTAGAAGCCATGATATACAAAAATGCTTATCATTAAACAGTAGAATTATTCTTAATGGGCAGGTGCATATACTCTTAAGAAGCATGTGAGGTCTGAGACCTGTTGAAGGAAGGGCGCATTCACATATTCTCTCTCATCCAGGACCCACAGACTCATTACACAAAATACTCCAGTTATTGCTGTACTCATTGTATGCTCTGTGGTGGTCTTACATCCTGGCTATGAAAGCTGCACAAGTGGTCTTTTATCCATGAACTCTAGTTAAATAATCTATGAAATCACTCCACTGTACACAGAGGACAAGAATCATTTCCATTCTCTTTGCATTCATCACAGTGCTAAGCACAGTACCCTGCATATAGTAGGTACCCAGGAAATATTTTTTTCAATTGGATTTAATCACAAGGGAAATTCAAAAGGTATCTTTGCAATATGATTCATGTATGAGAGGTTAGATTCCCTTAGTGTGAGCACTTGAGATATGTTGATATTTCCCTCATCTTATAAATGAGGAAGCCAAGGTAGAGAATGTTTGTGACTTGGGCAGGAGCCCCCCAGTTCAGAGATGGTGGAGCCAATATGTGAGCCAGTGTGTAAGCCAGTCATATAGCTCTAGGGCCTGACTCTCTCAACAGCTATGCTTTGTGATGGTCTTACATCCTGGCTATGAAAGCTGCACAGTACCTGGCACCCGCAAGCAATATCATTGAGAGGCTCACAAGGGAGAACTCATCACCTCTTAAGACTAGGTTTATTTTAGCTCTTGCAGTGCCTGAGTGGATGACTTTGAAATAAGAGGCATTCAACCCAATCACTTTGTCCCCCTGTCATGAATACATCTGATGCCTGTGCCAACCTCAAAATATGAATATTCCACCAAAGTGTTCCAGCTGTGAAACAAATGTAGTAATATAATTCACACTTGAGAGATAAATAGTTGAAAAATGTTTAGCTTATTTAAAAGTTATTTTCCTGAAGGTTCAGAACATAATTAATGGGACAGACAAAATTATTTTTTTAAGAGTAGGGACTGAGGAAAAGTGAGGAAATCTAAATTTGCTTATTATTTAGTTAATCAGAGGCTACTTTCCCTTGGGAGACGATCTCAGTAGAGGCCATACACAATAGTAATTAAATTTCTTTTGAGTGGTACTTTTATGGTTTAGGGTATTCATTTTGAGGAAAGTTATTAAAGATTTAAGAATTCCTTTAGTATGCTCAATAGTTTCCTCACAATGATGAAAAATTACCTTTTGTATCTCTGTCCACATCTATTGTTGTCTCACATCTCCTTAAGACCAGTTCAGTTCTTCCTGATGAAAACCTGTTGTAATATGTAGACTGAATTATAATTTTCCTACTCCGGGGTCATGTTGCCCTTTGCAGATACATAACACAGTACTTTTTGTATTATAATTTTTCCCTTTTTGTGTATGTTTTCTAGCCAACAGACATTATCACCATGGTTTTTCTGTGTGACTGAAAAAGAGCATCATAAATGCTCATCATGTTTGATTGGTTCCTTCTTTATTTGATGAATCAGTCAATCATTTAACATAAACTCATCCTTTTATTTTACAGCTGAGCAGGTATAGGCCAGAGAGCCTAAAGAGTTGCCCATTATGATACAGCAAATCACAGGCAGAGTCGGGACTAGAATACAATATCTAGGTCCAAGTTTTACGTTTTTTTTTTTTTTTATTTTTTAAACTGGTTGATAAATAATCTGTGCTTGGAATAGCAAAGTGCTGAAGAGTTTGGCGCTACCATTAATGGGTGAACACCAGGCTATTGACCTTATCTTAAATTTAATACAATGTAAAATATTTTTTAAAGGATCACTTAAAATGGAAAACTAACATGAAGATTTCCCATTGTTTTTCAGGGCTCTTTTAAGCAATAAATGTTGTTATTTTCTCTGTTGCTACTTGTGTAAACCTCTCATCGCAATTGGTTAATTTTCATATTTTTTTGTTATAGATGATTTCTACTGTGTAAGTCACTATTTCTGGTTATTAAAAGTTTCAACGTGGAATGTTCACATATGAGTTAATTTTGTTCTTGCTCTTTTCAGGTTTTATTGCTTCAGACATGACATCGAGACACTCGAGTACCCAGTTGTGGTTAATTACACATTACCATGAAATGGGATCATTGTATGACTATCTTCAGCTTACTACTCTGGATACAGTTAGCTGCCTTCGAATAGTGCTGTCCATAGCTAGTGGTCTTGCACATTTGCACATAGAGATATTTGGGACCCAAGGAAAACCAGCCATTGCCCATCGAGATTTAAAGAGCAAAAACATCTTGGTGAAGAAGAATGGACAGTGTTGCATAGCAGATTTGGGTAAATTTCTAAAAATATTTTTAATTACCATTTTAACTTCTGTTGTACTCCAGTATTTATCCAGATTATACCTCTTTTCCTCCTTAACATGTTGCTATGAAAAATTTTAAGCATACTGAAAAGTTGAAAGAACTTTACAGTCAACTACTATAACTCTGCCACCTGGCATTTCCCATTAGCACTTTAGTATTCTTTAAGCTTCGTCAGGTATCTCTCATCCATCAATTCTCAATCTTTGATACACCTCAATGTAAACTGCAGAGAAAGGACTCTCTTCTCTAACAACCTCAACATGCATATTAGTGTTCCATTAACTAGAGTGCCTTATTTGTTTACTTTTTATTTTCAGGCAAAATACATACCATGAAATACACACATATTATGTACATTCTCAGGGTTTTGACAAATGCTGTCAAACCCAAATCTCTGTCAAGACTTTCCAATTACTCTAGAAAGTCATCTCAGGTTCATCCATTCAGTCTCTGCTCCACCCTGAGAGGCAACAAAAAACTGTTGTATTCTGATTTCATAATCCTTCACATAAATTAAGTGTAGTTAAATATTCTGTGGAATGAGTTTGTCTTAAAAAGGTTTCTAAAGTCATTCTTCTGTAACCAAATTATTAATTTGGAAAAGAAGAAAATAGTCCTCAAACTTGTTCCTCTTTGCTTTGCTGGAATATCTCATTCTTAGGTGTGAGGGTAAGACTCAGTGTTAATTACACTATAAATAAGATTGTCTCATGAATAGTGGCATTTTATATAAAACCATATTCATCTTAGGTCCCAGAATATCAGCTGAATAATTGTTCTAATAAGAACTGAGTTATAATGTTGGCTATTTAATTCAATGGACTATTGAGAGTCCTCATTCTACTTGATGAAAAATGGTTTATCACATTATTTTAAATATTATTAGACTGATAATAATTTAGACAAAATTGGCTTTAATTGTAATAATAATTAAGCTTAATTTTTTGTTTTTAAACTCAAGGAGTTTGACATGTTAGGAAAATGTATTTCCTTTGAATCCCTTTAAGTTCTCTTTCATATTGAGAAATTATTTTACAATAAGTGCATGATCCTAAAGCTTTTTGTAGGCAGTTTAGTTGTGGTGAGGAAAATTTTTATGGATTTATGTCATGACTCTTAGAGGCAGGGTTATTTGGAGTTGAATTCTAACTATCCCTATTATTTACCCTCTATCTTTGTACAAGTCTGTTTACCTGGCCCAAGTGCTGATACTGCTTACACTGAGTTCAAAGGTCAAGGGGCCTTAGCCATGGGAGACTCTAGTATTTGATGCAATGTACTGTACTTCTGCATTGTTTGCAACTTTCCTAATTATGTGTTCGTGTATTACTCATGTAACTAAAAACCAGTTAGCCTACTTCACAGGATTCTGATACAATTCAGAAGTTATAAATGCCTGGCAAGTAATGAGGATCCAAAAGGCAGCTGTGGTTATAATCTAGTGGTCTGGGGAGGATAGATAGATTGAGCCCTTGGCTTGGTACATGGGACTTGGTGGGAAGGGAGCGGGGAGTTTTGCAGTAAGTTCTTCAAGGAGGTTTCTTTTGATCTGCAGCCTTCTAGTATATCAAGTAGTTTATAAATCTGTGCTAAGGAGTCATTATGCTGGGGACTGATAATGTAGTATAGGAAACAACTCTTGTAAGATCATAATTTTTTCATATCATACCCAGAAATTTAGTAACACTCATTAGAAATTGTCTTCTATTACTCATACTGCTGAAAGAGTAGCATTCTACTTATTTTTCTAACTTTTTATCATAAAGAAATGCAAACATGCAAAAGGGTTGAAAGAAATATTATGGTGATCACTTGAGATGTTCAATGCCTATATTTAAAATTGTTAAAATTTGCCACTTATTTATATCTGGGTGTGTGTATGTTTTTGCTAATCCAAAAAAATTTTTTTTTGCTAATCCAAAACACTATGTTTTTGCTGACATCACAACACTTCTAAGTACTTCAAAATGCATCCCCTAAGACCATTTCAAAATGCATCTCCTGCATAATCACAGTTTATCTCAACTAAAAATTCTTGTTCATCTTCTAACATCATTTAACATCAATTTTCAAATTTTTCTCTCATTTTTTTTTAAACAAGAATTCACACATTGTATTTGGTTGTTTGTCTCTGTAGTGTAATAATTATCTATCACTAGGTAACAGACTCTCTGTAAAAGTTAGCAGCTTAAAACAATACAAATTTATTATTGTGCACATCTCCTCCGAAGATCAGGAATCTTGGAATGACTTATCAATGTGGTTCCAATGAAGGGGCTAGTAGAGGTTTCGGTCAGGCTGTTGGTCTGGGCTGCAGTCATCTGAAGGCTTGACTGGGGCTTGAAGATCCAATCCAAGATTATTATTTATTTATTTATTTATTTATTTTTGCGTTACTGGGGGTTGAGCCCAGGGCATTCTACCTCCAAGCTACTCCCCTAATCCTATCTTTAATTCTTTATTTTGAAACAGGGTCTCACTAAGTTGCAGAGGGCTTCACTTAAGTAGCTGAGGCTGGTGGCGAACCTGGATCCTTCAGTCTCAGACTCCCAAGTACTGGGATTACAAGCATGCACCACCACACCCTGCCTCCAGGGGGTCTGTAGATCACAAAGGTTTACAGGGGCATCTTGCTCCAGTCTGTCACTTCTCATTCTGTTGAGTGTTATAGGAATCGTTTTCAGTTGGTTTGTATAATTCCATCAATTAATAATTCCAGGCTCAAATGATGCATGAATCTGTCTGCCCCTACTGGCTACTGAGGAATGCCAGGTCTCTAATTGACTGAGGAGTTCTGAAATGATCTATGGTTTAAGTGTTTTAGAGCCATTTAACATGAGAGATACACTTTGAGTTGAGATCCGGTGTGATGCTGTCTATCCCAGTAACTCTGCAGAAAGGCCTGTGGGTTTGGTCAGCACTATTGCTCAGATGAGCAGCTCTTCTTTTAGGCATGCAGCACTGCCTGTCGCAGTCCGCCCTTTATGTGGTGATAAATTACCTCAAATCCTTGGCCTCATGCTGTTTGAAATTTGTGTTTGGAGACTAGTGAGAGTGATGGTGGAGTTTGAGAGCTTAACTTGCTTCTAGTTAAGCCACTCTGAGGCTCAAATTTTAACATGTGAAACTGTTGTCCTGTGGACTTCAAACATTGACCTCATATTGCTGTAGTGCATTGGTCTGCCATTTGCCCAAAACCTTGTCTTTTAGAGGTTCATATATTAACCTGATAGCCTCATAATGTGTCTGGTATTAGTTCTCTTCCCTACTTTCACTCCAAAACGTCACCACTAGTGTTGCAGGGATTATTCAGAATGTAACGCAACAGTGACTGCACATACCACCAGAGGGTGCTCTTGTTGGGGTTGGTTTACAATCCTTCCACAGCCTTCTATGAAAAAGGAAGTGAGCTAATTACACTGTTGTCTTCTTCCCTTTAGGCCTGGCAGTCATGCATTCCCAGAGCACCAATCAGCTTGACGTGGGGAACAACCCCCGTGTGGGCACCAAGCGCTACATGGCCCCTGAAGTTCTAGATGAAACCATCCAGGTGGATTGCTTTGATTCTTACAAGAGGGTCGATATTTGGGCCTTTGGACTTGTGTTGTGGGAAGTGGCCAGGCGGATGGTGAGCAATGGTAGGTATCTGATATAATGTTGTCCTTGTCCACATTTTCTTGATACTGCTACCATTAAAAAGGCAAAGGGGAATATAGAAGTCCACGTTGTTCCTTGAATATACTTATTAAGCTGCAGGCATTTATATCTGTCTTATGGCTGGTAGGTATAGTATGTCATTGTGTTTGAAGTATAAGTGGGGAAATGATGGTTGAAAATATTTCTGGAAGAGACCAGTTATTCCTTGGTTTTTGTTTATTTTAATTGGTCCATATTTCATTTCTTCCTTTGTCATCCTACTTTGCTTTCTTCTTCCCCTTCCGCTCCTTTGCTCTTCTCACAAGGTAGGTTTGATTTCAGGAGAGTGCTCAAGTAAATCCAAGTGTGACTTCTGCTGTTTTAGATATTGTTACTTCTTAGGATTGTACTATTGAGAAAAGATTCAGTTTTCACACTCAGGAGTCACTCTTTTTTAAAAAGTAGGCTGTACTTTTAAAATGAGTCAAATTTAAATTCAGGGAGCCTAGATAGGTGGCTTATGTTCATCTGTTTATAAGTAATTTTATAAAATGGTGTTGTTTAGCAGTTAAGGGAACATTTGATGATCATTTTTAACCTATATCCCTACAGCAAGCAAGCTCTTACTCTTGTCTTTTATATACCTGAATCAGCCTCAAATATATAGTTGAATTTTAAGTACATCATGTTTGGAAAGCACTAAGTATTATTTTCAAATTGGACTTGCCCCAACAACCCACAAAATGATTTTTATAGCAGAATCCCCTGAATGCACTTGGACTTCTGCATATCTTCACAACTGGAAATCTTATTTCACAGAGCATTCATCTGAAATTGTCCCAGGAAAACAGATAAAAATGCAGTGTATTTAGATTTTTCTTAATTTCCAAAAGATACTTCACATTTTACCCTCCTGTGACCCATGAGGATCCTAGATTTGAAGTATTCGAGAAATAGCATATGAAGTCTTTAGCATCTGTGCTCCATCCCACCTTCCACCACTTTTTTCTAAGGGATAAGATTTGTAGGCTAATCATAATTTTCTTGACTAAGGTAGCTGGACTGGGAGGTTCTGTGGGGGAAGTGCAATTGAGAAACTTAATATAGCTTTATTGTACAATAATTAACATTGGCATACCCTCCTGGTAGCTTTTTATGTGACAGCAGAGTGTGTCTGCTTTGAACAAACCCTCTGAGGGCATCAAAGCAAGTGTTTCAGATTAAACATACGTGGATTGTAACTTGGCAATTCTTTTAAAGTACTTTTCTATTTTTATGGAGTCATGAACATTTTCTTGGTAATTATTTCTCAATTGTTGGGAGCCAGTGCTTTGCAGTTTGTGCCACTGAAGTGCCTGGAGGATTGTTTGCGACAGAGAGATTGTTTTGCTGATTTATAAAGTTCTGAACTTTGCCTGAATTTGCACATCGACTTCATTTTCTCAGCCCCTCCCCTATCATTCTCAAATGTCTTGGAATTGAAAAAAAACTCTAACTCTGATTACTTTATCAGAGAACTTAGAGAGGGGTTGGTGTCAGAATAAACTGTGTGATGGGGAACTTCCCCAAATTTGAGGAAACTGGCATCCCATGGCCAGCACGGTAGTGCTCCCAGCTGTGGGTGTGCCGGCTCCACGCCAAACATCTCACTTGGCAGAGACTTGGGAGTCAGACTATGTAAGAACTCATGTTGCAAACCCGCTCCCTGTGTCACAGGCATAAACCCAAATGGCTTTTATAGATCAGCTCTGATTAATAGTAGTCAGTTTGAAGTTAGAGTCATCTGTTGAAAATTTAGCTTAACAAATGTTAGCTTGCTTGCTAGCTTCTGTGTTTAACATTATTTTTGGAAAAAACAATCATGAATGGTAGAAGAAGAGAGAACATTTTGATTGCTTTTTGACTTATTCATCTTCCCTCTGCATCATTTAGACTTGCTATTTCCTAAAATTTTGTGCATTGTGCTTCTATTCTGTCTTGTAGTTTTGTTTCTAGGGGGGAAGTTTGGGTATCTTTATGTCTTGCTTTAAGTCATCTCCTGTCTTTTGGCAATGACTAATTTGATTCATTCCTTTTCTCTTTTTCTAATCCCTCTTCACCTAGAGCATTCATATACGCACACACACATACACACACAGCCCCAGATCAATTTATCTAAACTCAAGCTTGAAAGTGTTCAGTACTGCTTGGAAACCCATTTTATTAATAATAATATTTTAATTGTTATTCCCCTCACATAGGCAAAGTGAGTTAAAAAGAACAATAAGAGAAATTTTGCCTTCCAATTCCAGCACTTATGCTTCTTTCTACTTTTCCATGTACATGTTTTAAACTCAGTTGTAATTATGTAGGTACAACTCTGTGTCATCTTTTTCATTTGTGTGTGGTTTTTAATGTTGTTAAATAGTCTCTGTTCTTATTTTAAATGGTCACATGGTGTTTTATTAACTTATCCATTTCCATACTGTTAGATATCCTGTCTACCCCATTTGGGGCCTGTAGTAGACATTTTTGTGCATATAACATTTTCATTTGGGGAATTAATTTCCAATCTGAAAAAAAATGTGGGCTTAATAGGTCAAAAACTGTGGACATTTTTATGGCTTGACACACATTGCCAAATTGCTTTCCATAAGAGTTGTTCTAATTTACAATATCCTCTTTACCCCAGAGTGCTATGTACCTGTTTCACTTTCTTACAGTCTTTAGGAACTACCATTAAAGGAACATATATTTTTGAAATTATCATATATAAAATGTACCTCATTTAAATATATGAACATTTGTATTAAGAAGGTTATTATAACTATGCATCCTTTGAGTTTCTGAGACCATTATAAAAATTGATGACCAGATAGTTCCTATTGGAGCAGTATGATCCTCAAGTGAGCCATGAGCATAAAAACATGTAGTATTCTGTACTTTTACGGGAATTTTATATTTATTTCTTACTAATAATAAACCTCATGCTGTTTCTGTACAGGAAATGAGAATTAAGTCCATTTTCAGACATTTGAAAATCTCTCAATAGTGTCATTTGTAATTTACTTGTGGTGTTAGTTTGACACTGAATTTGGATTTGGTACAAAAGGAAATGGTTTTCTCACCTTTCCTATGCAAATTTCTCTGTGAAGTTAAGGCAGGGGTTTGCTGGATCAGTTGCTCTGAAGCCGGAGCATGTATCAGAATTACCTACAGCACTTGCTGAGACACCGAGCTGGGCTAGAGTTTCTGAGTTAGTAGCTCCAGGTTTAGAAAATGTGATGCCAAATTCCTGGCTGAATATACACAATTCTGCATCTAGAACTCTCGAAGGCAGTGTACTCAGACTGTACAGGGATATAACTGTAGAGGATATACCTGTGTGGTGTTTGGTGGTTGCACAGCTTGCTATGATGTGTTGTCTTCTGTCGCTGTGGGACTTCCTAGGGCCAGTGTGTTGCACACGGAAACCTTCGTGGGTTGTGCCCTCTTAAGCGGGCACAACCCATGAAGTGTTAACAGCACTTAAGCTGTTAAATCAGCTTCTCCTGGGCCCACTGGAGGCAGCAAAAGGGAGTCAGTAACATCTGAGATCATGCTTTCTGACTCCATCCCTTAGATCAATTTCATTATTTCAAAAATACTGACATTAGTCAGGTATAATGGTGCACATCTGTAATCCCAGTCTTTGGGAGTCTGAAACAAGAAGAATCACAAGATGGACGCCAGCCTCAGCAACATAGCGAGACTCTCAGCAAACTTGCAAGACCCTGTTTAAAAGATAAATAAATAAAAAGGGCTAGAGGTATAGCTCAGAGGTAAAACACCCCAGGGTTCAGTCCCCAGTAACACACACAAACACACACACACACACACACACACACACACACACACAAACAAACAAAAACAACAACAACAAAAAAAACAACTGAGATTGGGTATGGTGATGCATGCCACTAATTCCAAGTACTCCTAAGACTGGAGGATCATAGATTGAAGGCCAGCATCTACAGTGTAGTGAGATCCTGTTTCAAAATAAAAGCATAGCACAGAGATAGAATACCCCTGGCTTTGATTCTGAGTACTCACCAAAATACTGATACTAACCATTTGACCACTTGAGAGGGTTATGATTAAATAAGATCTTAGAGGTAAAGTACCTAGTGTGTGTCTGGCATATGGTGAGCACATTGGTTCTTACTATTTTTTTTTCTTTTTTTTTTTTGGTTACTGGGAATTGAATCCAGGGGCATTCTGCCTCCTATGTATACCCCCAGCCCTTTTTATTTTTTATTTTGCAACAGGGTCTTGCTAAATTGTTGAGGCTATCCTAAAGCCTATAATCCTCCTGTCTGAACGCCCCAAGTACTGGGATTATAGGTGTGCACCACCACACCTGTCTGGTTCTCACTCTTTTGGTTACTTCTCAAAATGGAGAGTTTCAGGAACATGCAGATTTCAGACACGCTTTCTCGATTCTCACTGTGGTACCACCTTGGCCCAATTCTACATTCATTTGTTTGCCCTTTCCCTGCTCATAAGAAGGCTGTGTGGAAACACTCTTATTTCACTGGCTTTGATCATTTTGTGATGAAACCTCATGTTCAGACGTGTCAAAAACTATTTGTGTCTCACAGAAAAATCCTTGCTAGCCAAGCTGCACCTCTTCTGGGGTGGGGACTAGGAAACACTTGTTAGAATAAGCTTATGCTTGGCACACTTATTTTGGAAAAACCTCTGCTAATTAATCTTGAGCTTGCCAGGGAACCGCATGTGCTTCTGTTCCTGAGCACAATGGGCTTGTGTACAGAAACCATGACAACTCTTATTTCTCCAGCAACTTCATATCCAACATGTTTCATGATTTTAAGGCTTGAATCATACGAGGGAAATGTTTTCATATTCTTTAGAGTCATTTTAGGAGTGTTGTTCTTTTTTTTTAACTTTTAGAAAAGTGACTGGGGGCAGGAAAGTAGAAGAGAGGTAGCAGGAAGGACCCCCCCCCCCTCAATAATTTCCTGCAATTTTATGTCCTTGATTTAGAGATGTAGAATAGAGGAGGCAGTCAACTGACCTCATGCCAAAATAACTGGAAGCCAGCAGAAATTTATTGGATGTTGTTTACTGCCCAGTATTGTCTTCCCTGATCCACCTCTAAAAGCAGTCGTCCACCAAGACAAATATTAGTGTCTTAAATCTTTTAACAGCCCCAGCATTTAGTGATCAGCACCTTCTTCTCAAGAGGCCTCATAGCCACCAAATGTTTAGAACCATCTTGGAGCTTCTGTCTCTCTAGGTTTTGGGGCTCCAGGCAACAGCCATGCAGCTTTCCTAGGCTTTTTACCATCCTCTCTGACAACTTAGGACAGTGTTGGTAAATATTTTTAGAAGGGACCGACTACATAGAAGCATAAACCATTGACCTTTGCTGTGTTACAACTATGAGAATCTTTTTTTAAATTATTATTTTTTATAATAATTGGTGCATTGTAATCATACATCTTTGTTAGGTACAAGCTGATAAAGGCATATATGCACACATTTCTCATTTAAACACTTCCCCAATTCCAACCCCATTCCCTTGCCCTCTCTCCTTCTCAAGTTCAGTTTAGTGATTGACCTTGATATATTTGTGAAAGTACATCATGTGCATTAGCCCTCCCCGCCCCCCACACATTTCTTTCGGTTAAGTCAACTTCTTTGCTTATTGAGGGTTTCTCCTTTTTCATCTGGAGACCCTCTTATATGCCCCATCTTCTTCCTAGCATCGACATATTAGGGAGAACATATGCTTTTTTACTCTTCATAACTGACTAATCTCACTTAACATGTTTTCCAGTTGCATCCATTTTCTTGCAAATAACATGATTTTATTCTTCTTTATGGCTGAGTAAAATTCCATTGTGTACATATCCCATAGTTTTGTAATCCATTCATCTGTCGATGGACATCTTGGCTGGTTCCATAGTTTGGCAATTGTGAATTGTGCAGCTATAAACATAAATACACATGCGTTGGTCTGATAGTTTGGTTTCCATTCTTTTGGGTAGATACCCAGAAGTGGTATTGCTGGATCATATGGTAAGTTCATTCCCATTCTTCTGAGTATCCTCCATACTGTTTTCCAAAGTATTTTCACTAATTTGCAATCCCACCAACAGTGTATTAGGGTTCCCACTTCTCCACACCCTCTCAAGCATTTGTTGTTGTTTGTGTTCTTGATGATTGCCATTCTGATTGGAGTTAGGTGAAATGTCATGGTAGTTTAGATTTGCATCTCTGATTGCTAATGATGTGGAACATTTCCTCATACATTTATTGACCATTTGTATTTCTTCTTTTGTGAAGTGTCTATTTAGATCCTTTGCCCATTTTTTGATTGGGTTGTTTCTTTTCTTAGCTGTGATTTTCTTGAGTTCTCTGTATATCCTAGATATTAGACCTCTATCCGAAGAGTAGCTGGCAAAAACTTTCTCCCACTCTGTGGGCTCTCTGTTGGGGTTTTTGATAGTTTCTTTGCTGCACAGAAGCTCTTCAGTTTAATGCAATCCCATGTATTAATCTTCCTTTGAGCTGCTTGTGCATTTGGGGTCTTGTTGAGAAAGTTTTTATCTGTGCCTATGTGTTGAAGTGTTGGTCGTATGCCCTCTTGAAGTAGCTGCAAGGTCTCTGGCTTAACTTCCAGGACTTTGATCCACCTTGAGTTGACTCTTGTGCAGGGTGAGAAAGTGGGGTTTATTTCCATTTTCCTGCATATGGTTAACCAGTTTTGCCAACACCATTTGTTAAAGAGGCTATCTTTTTTCCAGTGTATATTTTTGGCTCCTTTTAAAAAAATCAATTGACTGAAAGCACGTGGGTCATGTTTGAGTCTTCTATTCTGCTCCATTGGTCTATGTGTCTGTTTTTGTGCCAATACCATGCTGTTTTTATTACTGTAGCTTTGTAGTAAAGTTTGAAGTCAGGTATTGTGATACCTCCTGCATGGTTCTTGTTGTTAAGAACTACTTTGGCTATCCTGGGCTTTTTGTTGTTCCAAATGAATTTTAGGACTAATTTTTATATGTCTGTGAGGAGTGACCTTAGTAATTTCATGGGTATTGCATTGAATCTGTAGATCAGTTTTGGGAGGATGGCCATTTTGGTGATATTTATTCTGCCTATCCAAGAGCATGGAAGATCTTTCCATCTTCTAAGGTCTTCATCAATTTCTTTTTTCAACTTTTTATAGTTTTCCTTATAGAGATCTTTTACTTCTTTGGCTAGGTTTATCCCTAAGTATTTTATTTTTCGGGATGCTATTGTGAGTGGAATTGTTTTCTGGATTTCTTTCACAGTGGGTTTATGGTTGGCATACAGAAAAGTTTCTGATTTTTGAAGATTGATTTTGTATCCAGATATTTTGCTGAATTTGTTGATCAGTTTTATAAGATTTTTGGCTGAGTTCGTTGGTTCTTCAAGGTATAGTATCATGTCATCTGCAAAAAGGCTTAGTTTTAGTTATTCTTTCCCTATTTTTACCTCTTTGTTTTTCTTCTCTTGCCTTATTGCTCTGGCTAGAGTCTCAAGTACTGTATTGAACAGAAGAGGTGATAATGGACATCCTTGTCTTGTTCCTGTTTTTAGTGGGAACTCTTGCAGTTTTTCCCCATTTAATATGATGTTGGATGTGGGCCTATTGTATATTGCCTTTATGATGTTGAGGTACGTTCCTTCCATTCCGATTCTCTGCAGTGCTTTTAACATGAATGGGTATTGGATCTTGTCAAATGCTTTTTCAGCATCAGTTGAGGTGGTCATGTGGATTCTGTTTATGTGGTGAATTACATGGCTTGTTTTTTGTATGTTGAACCAGCCTTGCATCCCTGGGATGAACCCGACTTGGTCATGGTGTATAATTTTCTTGATGTGGCTTTGAATGCCCATTGCTAGTATTTTGTTTAGCAGTTTTGCATCTAAGTTCATCAATGATATAGGCCTATAGTTTTCTTGAGCTGTCTTTATTTGGCTTCCGTATTAATGTGATGTTGGCTTCATAGAATGTGTTTGGGAGGGTCCCATTTCTTTCTATTTCCCAGAATAGTTTGAGGAGTATTGGGGTTAGCTCTTCTATCAATGTTTTATAAAATTCACTTGGAAAACCATCTGGCCCTGGGCTTTGTTTGATGGTAAACTCTTTATTGCTGTTTCTATCTCTTTGATTGCTATTGATCGGCTTAAGTTTTCTATATCTTCTTGACTCAATTTAGGAAGGTTATATGTGTCTAGAAATTTGTCAGTTTCTTCTAGATTTTCCATTTTGTTGGAGTATAGTTTTTCAAAATAGTTTCTGATGATCCTTTGTATTTCCATACTGTCGGTGATAATATCACCTTTTTGATCTCTTATATTGGTAATTTGAGTTGATTCTCTCTTTCTTTTGGTTAGCTGGCCAATGGTTTATCTATCTTGTTTATTTTTTCTAGAAACCAGCTTTTGGTTTTGTTGATTTTCTGTATTTTTTTATTCTCTACTTCATCAATTTCTGCTCTGATTTTCATAATTTCCTGTCTTCTTCTAGCTTTGGGATTGGACTGTTCTTGTTTTTCGAGTGCTTTGAGCTGTGTCATTAGGTTATTTATTTGGTTATTTTCTGTTCTTATATGGGCACTTAGTCCTATAAATTTTCCTCTTAGTACTGCCTTCACAGTGTCCCAGAGGTTATGGTATGTTGTATCTCTGTTTTCATTGGTTTCTAGGAATTTTTTAATTTCTCCCCTTACTTCTTCTATGACCCAGTCCTCATTCAGCAATGTGGTGTTCAGTCTCCATGTGTTTACATGTTTCCTGTGGGTCTTCTTAGAGTTGATTTCTAGTTTCACTCCATTGTGGTCTGAAAAGCTGCAGAGAATTATGTTACATTTTTGAATTTGCCAGTGCTTGCTTTGTGACCCAGAATGTGGTCTATTTTGGAGAAGGTTCCATGTGCAGCTGAGAAAAATGTGAATTCAGCTGTAGTTGGGTAAAAGAGTCTATATGTGTCTAATAGGTCCACTTGATTTATGGTATTCTTTAGGTCTGAGGTGTCTTCACTGACCTTTTATTTAAAAGATCGGTCTAGTGATGTGAGAGCAGTTTTGAAGTCTCCCAGTATTAGTGTATTGGGATGTATGTGTGTCTTTATATCATACAGAGTTTGTTTTATGAAAGTGGCTACACCTATGTTTGGGGCATAGATGTTGATATAATTGTTATTTCCTCTTGCTGGATTGTTCCTTTTACTAGTAAGAAATGACCTGCTTTGTCTCTTCTGATAAGCTTAGGCTTGAAGTCTAATTTATCTGATATCATGTTTGCTACTCCTGCTTGTCTTCGAGTTCCATTGACATGGATTACCTTACTCCAGCCCTTCACCTTTAGCTTGTGGGAATCTTTGCTTGTAAGGTGTGTTTCTTGCAGGCAGCATATAGATGGATTCTGGGTTTTAATCCATTTTGCCACCTTGTGCCTTTTTATTGGGGAGTTGAGACCATTTATATTCAGTGTGATTATTGAGAGGTGATTTTTAATTCCTAACATTTTGAGTTTTGACTTCTGTTTTTGGTGGCGTTTATTCTTCTTTGCTTAGTTGTTTGCTTCCTGGAAATTATTATTTCTCTGGTTCTGACGTTTACTTGTTAGTTCTTCTTTGTAGTTAATCTCTGAGTATTTTCTCTAGTGCTGGTTTGGAAGACATAAATTCTTTCAGTTTCTATTTGTCATGGAAGATGTTTATATCCCCGTCAATTTTGAGAGAGAGTTTTGCTGGGTAGGAGAATCTTGGCTGCAAGTTATCTTCTTTCAGAGTTTGGAATATGTTACTCCAGCCCCTCCTGGCTTTCATAACTTGATTTGGGAGGTCTGGAGTGATTCTAATTGGTTTGCCTCTAAATGTCACTTGGTCTTTTACTTTTGTTCCCTTTAGAATTCTCTCCTTAGCCTCTGCATTAGTCAAGTTGATTATTATGTGGCGTGGTTAACATCTTCTTTGGTCTTGTCTTGAGGGAGTTCTGTATGTTTCCTGTACCCATGTGTCAACTTCTCTTTCTATGTTTGGAAAATTCTCTGATATTACTTCTTTGAAAAGATTGTTTATTCCATAAGTTTCAACTTCTAATCCCTCTTCTATGCCTTTTATTCTTAGGTTAGTTCTTTTAAAATTGGCCCAGATCTCATCGATGTCCAATTTGTACTGTCGAATTTTTTTTCTAAATTGTGTACTATGGATTCATTTTTGGAATGGTCATCGTCTAAAAGTGATATTCTATTTTCCATGTGGTCTAACCTACTGTATATAGTTTGTATTGATGCCTTCATGTCAGTTATTGCATCTTTCACTTCCTTCAGGGCTTCTCCTTGGTTCCTGTTCAGGGTGTCAGATTCTTTGTTTATTTGTTCCCTTTATTTTTTTCCAATTCTCCCTACATTCTTTCTGAAAATCTTGTATTGTTTCTAGTATTAAAGATCTGAATTGTTCTTCTGGTAATCTCTGCCATTCTGGATTGGTGAGATCTGTTATTGAGTGGTTGTGGTGGCTCATTGTTTCTTTGCTATTTTTCCTTCCAATGGTTCCCCTGTTCTTAAATTTATATCTTTGCTGCTCTTGCAAGTTTTCTCTTCCAATCTCTGCAGTGGGGGTTTAGAAGTGTCTGCTAGTATATACAGGACAGGTTGTGTTCAGTGGTAAAGGTTGGGTGAGAAGTCACAGTGATGAGTGCAAGAATAGAGTAGAGAGTATGGTCCAGTGGAATAAGAGGTTGAGTGTGTTGAGGTGATATATTGTAAAGATTACAGATGGTAGCCAGGCGTGGTGGCGCACACTTGTAATCCCAGCATTCGGGAGGCTGAGACCGGAGGATCCGGGTTCGCGACCAGCCTCAGCTACCTAGTGAGGCACTCCGAAACTTAGTGAGACCCGGTTTCAAAATAAAGAATAAAAAATAGGGCTGGGGGTGTAGCTCAGAGGTAGAATGCCCCTGGGTTCACTCCCCGGTACTGCAAAAAGAAAAAAAAAAAAAGATTAGAGATGGTAGATATGTCGGGGGATTCTGGTAGTCAGTGTAGAGTTTTAAGTGTGGTAGTATGAGATGTTCTTGATATGAGACAGGGAAAAAAGGAAAAAGAAAAGAGAAGAGGAAAAGTGTTGAGGAGAAGAATATAGATGGGAGAGAGGGAGGGAAGCTTGTAAAAGGGATAAGGAGGAGATTCAACAAACTAAGCAAGAAATAACAAAGCAACCAATCATCCAAACAAACATAAATAAACCAAGGCAATATAAAACGAAAACAAATAAAAAATAACACTAAAAAAAGAAACAAAACAAAACGAAAAACAAAAAAACCCCAAACCAAAAAACAACAGCAACAACAAGAAACAAAAACAAAAATCCTGCTAGTTTGTAAGTACAGAGTTTTTTTTTTTTTTTTTTTTTTTGTTACTTTATGTTTTATTTTATTATTTTTTTTTAATTTTTTAATTATTATTGTAGTAATTCGTGCAATATAGCGTACATCTTTGTTAAGTACAAATTGTTAACAACATATTTGCACACAATTCTCATTTGACCCCTTCCCCGATCCCCTCCCCATTCCCGTTCCCTCCCCCTCCCTCCCCCTAAGGTTCACTTCAGTGAGTGACCTTGTTATGATTGTGTAGGTACATCATGTGCTTTAGGGTGTCCCTCTGCCCCATGCATCCACTACAATTAAACCAACTTCTTTGCTTATTGAGGATCTCTCTTTTTCATCTGGAGACCCTCCTAT